>RAOM01000036.1:0-243205 GCA_009805225.1 Neurospora sp. LNF1-1
GGCCTCGCGGCCGGGCAAGGRGCGGTGGTTTTTATCCGGCAGACGGAAGTATGTACGGTTTTCCCTCCGAAAATAGGTGAAGGACCCCATGCCCATTGGGCGCTTAGTATATAGTTACTAGCATAGGGAATAAGACTACTACTACTAACCTTTATTATAGTTAATATTATTACTATAAATAATTAAACTTTTATAATCTTCTTTAATTATACCCGTTTTTAATATATAATTAATTATATTAGTAAAATAAACGTTATTTGGAGCAATTTTGACCTTAATATTCGTTTTATAATACGTAATAAGATTTTCGCCCTAGATAGCATTTTAGTTAAAAATACTAAAATTAATAAGAATATTACCCGTTACTAAATACTTCTTATAGCCATTTAATATTTATTTATATATTACGGGAGTTAATTCGTATTAACTTTATTTAGTATTATTAAACGTACTAACGTATAATTTAATTTAAATTAAGCGATCCTATATACGGTTGTTAGAATCAATTACTTTACAACGGCAATCTTTACGTCCTTAAAATTTAAAGGCATTATTCCTTACAATAGATTCGGTATTTAGCAGGACTATTTTATTAATAATTTTATGAATGCTTATATAATAATTTATAACTCTTTTATATTAATTACTTTTACCCTAATTAATATAATTTTATATATCTATAAGGGAAGAGTCTTTTAAAAGTCTTTATATAACAAAGTCCTATTAATAATTTATATCATTAGTAACTACTATAATATTAACGTTAATCTTCCTATATAACCTATTCATTTTTTTGGTTATATAATTAACTTTAACGACCTTATATTTTATAATATATAGGAGTAGTATTAGCTCGGCAATTTTAGTAAGTACTAATTCGTTACTTTTTATAATCATATAATTTTAATTAATATTACGAATATTAAACCCGCTCCAGTTCGTAAGATTCTTTATAAGCCTTTCGCGAACGCTATTAAAGTTCGTGCATATACGAGTAAAATTATTAACGAAATTTTAATTAATAAAGTCTATTTGATTAAAGGAGATAGCAATCCTTATACTTAATAATATTTGTAAGGTACTCGGCCTTACGATAAATACCGACTTTTAAAATTTGTGCGACGAAATTTTTATTATTATTTAAAAATACTATAATAAAATTAATAAATAGAAGTATAAGTTTAAAAACCTACGAGCTTTTTCTTAAACCGTTTTATACTATAATATAAAGACCGCTTTAGAGAAGGCTACCGAAGCGTATAATAATAATAATATTATATTCGTTAATCTTATTCCCTCTTATATATTATTACTTACTCTTTAATAATATAATTATAAAGGTAATTTTAATAAGTAGATCGGTAGTCTCTTACGACGCTTAAGATATTTATATTGCGTATAGATTAATATAATTAAAGATAAGCGCCTCGTTACTATTAATACTCCTGTCGAATTTGTTAATTATTCGGTTATTCCTACTATTATTAAGTAAACCTTATCTATTATATAAAATGATTTAGTTAATTTTAATTATTACTAAGGAATAATAGTAAATAAATTTAGTATTAAGATAGTTAGGATAGATAAGGAAAGGAAGGAAATGCGAATTTAGTATATTTAGTACCAGATTTTTATTTTCTGTAGTTTCTAATTAAATTTATTACTTATTATATGATTTATTTAATCTATACATTCCGGTATGTTTTAGTAAATCGCTCGGTCTAATATAATATTTAGTTAATTTACCTCATGTTTTAGTACCTTATCGGGAATTAATTCGCTTTATTACCGCTTACCTAAAACTTAGAAGATTAAGGCAAAATCTCCTTGTACTAATTGTAAATATTCTCGCTGTAAAGGCAATATTTTCTTTTATTTTAACGAGAATTACCGCGAATTAATATTAGAAGATAATACTTATTAACAAGAGACGATAACCTAAATTTAAGTTTTCTTATAACTTATTGGGAAGTTTTAATTACAATATTAAATATTATAATAATAATTCTAATAAATATTTAGTATTTTTCTACGAAGGATATAGATACAGTCAAATATTGGATTAGATATTTATAATAGTTAAGCTTTATAGGATAAATATTAAAATAATTAAGAATATTAAAAAGGATAATGGTAATCTTTATATTTTATTTGTATTTAACGGTCTTATTAATAAATAGTAAATACTTTTCTCCTTCTTTAAGGGGGTGATATTAAGAAATATTCCCAGCGGTACCGAAATATCTCTACCCTATCGTAATACATATTAAATCAAGTATAAACATGCTTATTTAAATATATTATAATATATAAGAATATTCACTCCGTCGGTCTCTATTAAAATTGACGGATTAATCAATCATTACTTTACAACCTATTTTATATTTTATTTACGCTCTATAAAGTCGTATGTAAAGTTCTAGGTTGAGGCTCTCGATAATCCTTATTTTTGTTTCCTTTAATAAAACTATTGTGACGAACGGCAGTCTGATCTGCCTAAATGGGATAGCTGAAGGTGAAGACTATCAGAAGACGTTCGGTGAAGCCAAAAGGTTCACAACAAGTAGGGTAGCGTTATACTTGTCTCAGTGATGATGATCAATTGACTACTGCAGAACTATCTAGTGTCGAGGATTCTCGGGGTTCTTATACGTGCCTTGTCCGTTCATATGGACTGGCTCACTGGCGATGGCTCACCAGCCGTGAGCCTTGCTCGTTGAGCCCTCCTGGTCCAATCCTGGTATCGGACCTTGCAATGGTTACATTGCCCAGCCTTCACGTGGCTGTTGTGTTCCCGATGGTTCGGTGGGCCCGTGTCATCGCTCAAGTTCGTAACAACTATCCCTTATTGTTATGTACTATTATTCTATCCAGCAACCAACTGCTTACCTTTTTATTTTCTATTAAGTATTACTTATAAAGTATATTATTACGTAATAAATAGTAGAAGCGTACGGTCGGAGAATAAGCACTAAACCTTAGGCTTACTAGAAGCTTATATATAAAATAAAAGCCTTTATAACCTATCCGAATATTCTCTACCAGATAAGCTAAAGTCTACCTTTTAGAATAGACTTACTATCGAGTGCTAAACGTATTCTTACCCTATCGTACTAAAATTTTATACTCTAGTATTTCTAGTACTAATTAATACTTTTTAGTATTGAAAATACTAATTAGTACTATTCTAGTACTACTCTAGTATATAATAATAAAATTCGTGTATTTCATATCTACTATTAGAATTCTAAGAATATTTTTCTATAATTATTTATTTTAGCTTTAATACTTGTCTAACTTTATAAATCTATAAATAATTAAGGAAAAATCTTTTACTAATCATAATACCATTTATATACTTATTTATTTTTATATAAATTATATACAGTTCAACACGCTAGAAAATATCAATTTTCAGAAATTAGTATTTCTAATATACTAAAGTCTAGTACTAGTCTAGTATTGAGGCAGTACTAATACTAGTACTACTAATTAGTACTGTACTAATTCCCAAGTCTGATGGAGGTCGACCATTTAACTTGGGACGCGCCCCCTTCTTCTACATCCTCATAAGACACGGCCCGGCACGACGAAAGACAACGCCATCATTTTGAGACTTCCTTCTTTGTTTATTTTGCGTCAATACGTATACACGTTTTTTTTTTGTGGTGACAGGCGTCGTTACAGCACTTACAGCACCACTCACAGCGGACTCGCTAACCCATGGATAAATGTTAGGAATATTAAAAAACTGGATATCTGACACCAAATACGGCCTGTTATATATGACAGCTGTCATCTGGGCATAGGCGTACCTTTTGGGCGTGCGTGGAGTGTAGCTCCAATACAACCCCAGCAACCCCCCGCGCTATGAATCGTTACAACGGCAATTATCCGCAAGACGTTTACAACCAAATAGTAGACTAGCCGAGGTCAACAGAATGGACATGTCCCAGCAGACCCAGCTCCTCGAAGCCATAGATGGTATATATGCTCATCTATCCGAGCTTGCTCTCCTTGCTCGTCTTCTACGACGTAGTACGTTTGATCCTCCCCTCCATTGCTAACACGAGTCATAACTAACCTTCGCTCGCTAGATCGCCGCCGTCTCAGCTTCTTGACCCTCGAAGAGGAAGTATTTGATCCCCTTCCACTATATACCAAATTACCATCAGCCGACGAAACGACGGTTGCGCTCTCCCTGTCTGAGCGGCTTCCGAATTACCTTGCTGCTGCGGGAATAGATAATGTGGTTGCGGGAAGCAAAAGGAAGCGTGAAGCCTGGGACCGAGGAAGTCGTGCGCTTGTAAAGAGAAGGAAGGTTGGGGTAAAGGTATGCGTCGAAGATGCCTCCGAAATTTGTCATATCGTCACTTTAGGAAGTCAAACTCATACTTACCATTTCTTAGGTCATTCAAGACAGTGTCTCTAGCTTGGTGAGCTTGTTAAAGAAGCTCAGCCTAGAAGATCCTTCAATTTAGGAGGCGATATTACCCGACACCATAAAGTACTGTAAGTAATTCAGAATCCAACTCTCGCAGGATGCCATCTTATCAATGTATTAGCCGCTGACCAAAGGACACAGGTACAAAAAAGAAACGAAATTGATGCTACTACAGCTGTACGCTACTAACATTTGGGAGGGGATGTTTGAAATAGTCGGTGTTGGAAAAGGACTAGATAGCTGAGAGCTTCCAAGGTCATTCGATCATCAAGCCAGTGGTAGCCAATTGATATCTTGGGGCTATTCACATCCATTTTAAATGCTCTTTTTAGCAATATAATGTGACATGATATGACCGTTCTTGCTTCTTGTGCTATAGCTGGGCACTGATATTGAGAAGCTAAGTGAACTATTGAGACAGTGAATGGTAGGACTGTTCAGGTTTTCAGGCTCATGTTCAGATGAAACGACCTTGGGAAGTGAATTTAAACCTAAAATCTTGAATCCTCACGGACCTCCATAAAATCGTCAACAACATGGGACTGGTTGCGATTTCTTCCTATTTCTCACACAATATCCGCACGCACACTTACCTTACGCACATCAGAAGCACATCAAATCTCACCACCAAGTAAAGAGTCTTCTCCTACACAAGCAGGAGCTCAAAAGTAAAGATGGCTGCTGAAAGAACGAACGCTCGTCGCTCCAGACAAGCCACCAATAACCCACCTCCCTCGCTTCGCCGACAAGACGCGGTTATCCACGAGACAGTTACCGACGGCGTGCAAGTTATTGACTTCGGCATCTACACAGATCAGGTAAACGGTATTCTCGGTCGTTTGTTCGGTGACCCACCAGTCCCCCGTCCTCGTCATCACCATCGTGGTACGTTCAATCCTCGTCTTCCAATGCTCAATAAGCCGTACTAACTTCCTGTCGCTCGTTAGCGGTAGATCAACCCAGCATGAACCCTTTTCGGCGTAGAAATCCCGAGGAAGTGGATTACACTACCTCTCTACACCAAGCTTCCTGGCGTTGGCGAGACGACTGTCGATATCTCGCCGTCGGCGCAGTCGGAGGTGCTTCCCGAGAGTACTCTCAGGCCAAACAAGAGGAACGGAAGGAAGAAGGCGAAGACCAGGGCCCGTCGAATGGAGGTACGTGTAATAGCTGCTCTTAGATCGGGTCCAGTATGGCGGTTCGAGGTTGAACTTATACTGACTGTTGCCTAGAATCTCAAACTCGAAGCAAACAAAATTCCTCGACACAGGCCTCAAAGGTAACAACTATATCACTATTCCACATCATCCGATTGCGTAGAGGAATCGTGCCTGATGATGACAAGGCACGAACAGATAATTCATGAATGCATCATCGGTATAATCGGTTGGGGGAACGTTCATATACCAGTAGTTAAAAGTTTTTACAGTCTCTACTCGTTACAATACCAATTTGTTGCTAGACTCTCAGCCATGCATTTGCTATCATTCCCAACTATGAAACCGTTCTGTGAAACTTGATGTGGCATGAAGAAACCTTTTCGTGTGCACTCAAGGCCATCGATGGAATTTGAAATTGACCCGTTTTTTGGAGGCAAGACAACCTGCAATGACCCCGGCTGAAATCTACACGCACACTCCCTCATCCAAGACACTCGACAATATCTTTTTACCAACGCATAATGTCTGCTTCAAACTTGGTACAGTCGAGGATGAATTCACAGAACATTCTCGTATAGGAGGTATTTTACCTGTAACGTAGCTTGGTACCTGTAACGAAGATATATCTCCTCGATTAAGGTTTCTGCTATGGAACCGTTGCTATGGAGACCACAACCTCAAAACCCCTGGTGACGCTGGCACCTGAATAAACTGCCATGAATGTGAATGGCAGGACTGTTCAGTGAGCTACTCAGTGTTCAAACCCGGCGAACGTGGAAAATGAACCAGAACCTTGAACGTCAAGGACGTCCATAAAACCGTCGACATGATGAGACCAACTGCGATCTTCTCTTTTCTCACAACAACTGCGCGCACATCTGCAAACATCAAAAAGTATCACACAACCGCACCAAACAAGAAGCATCTCCGAACAACCACCGAAATGCCTTTCACACGCTCAAGCACTCGCCGCCCTCGCGCTACAGCCAACAACCAACCACCCGCCCTCCGCCGACAAGATGCAGAGGTCAGTTACGAAACGGTGAACGATCAGGGCCTCGACGTCGACTTGTCGAGCGGAGTCGACCAGCTTCTTGCTTTCTTCGATCAGACCTATGATGGCCAGCGGCACACAGTCAACACTCCCGCCAGTCGCGCTTCCCAAATCGCTCCTGCCGCCTACATGGTAAACGGTCGGCGCATCAAGCCCGAGCCGCAACTTCCTGCCTACACCCAGAACCCAAGCTCCGCAGAGATTAGGATGGATATCACACCTTCCGAGACGCTCCCGAATTATGCCGATGACAGCAAGGAGCAAGGAAAGGGAAAGGACGACAAGGCAGAGGGTATGTCGACGAGCTACCCCTACTCTCGCCACGTGAAGCTTTTGCTAACCTCTCTTCAGTGCCTCCCCGCTCTCAGTGATGCAAATTTTGAGCACACCGATGCAATCGAGTCTTGTGAGCACACCCCGCGTCCAGATTTCCCCTCTGCCACCTCGCAGTCGCTGATTTCGCTCAACAGGTTCACTCTACAGAAATTGACAGGCCATCATTTGTGAAGAAGCTGCATTTTCTATTTTAATTTGGAGCAAATAGAGGATAGAAGAACCAGGGCTTGGAGTTAAGGGGGCAATCAGGGTGATGGAAGTATCGGGGCATTCATCTTTTAGCTCTTCAATATGGAGCCATGCTACCTGTCACGTATTATTCATAAAATTCCTTCGGTACCTTACATTGTCCGTGAACATTACACAAGCCACATGGTAAACGCCTTCTTGTTGTGCCGAGATGGGGCAGTCGCCTCTCCTGCTGATCGACACATTCACTTCCTTGTAAATACCTACCCGCCTACTTCGTGATTTGTTTCACTGTTCAATTCGGTCTTGTTTACACCACATGAACTATCCACAACTATTTTCCTAGGTAACCATCAACAGTGAATGGCACGACTATTCAAGGTCCAACCCTTGAAATCACGACTGTTTGATATTCACATCTTGAGATCAGGACTGTTCAGCGTCCAATCCTTCAAACCTGGCGACATTGGAAAGGAACTGAAGTCTGCGACACTGCCCTTCGTGTCCATATATGTCGATCCGCCGACAGCATAGCACAATCTCTCACTTCCATCCTATATCGCAAAACAATTTGCCCAATTTGCACGTCTACCACGATCAAAGTCGCACCAGAACCCGACCCCAATACCAAACATCGACTTCCCATCTTCATCACCAAAGGAACCGCAGCAATGTTCCAGTCCAACAACCCCCGCCGCTCGCAACTGCGCGACAACCACCAGCGCCGGCGGCGTCTCCAGCTCGCACGACCCGTGTCCCTCGACCCCCAACCCCCCCACCCTCGCGTCCAGCGACAAGATGCGACGGTCAGGTCCCCCATCCTCGCAGAAATCGCCGCCGAAGTCGAGGCAGCCAGGTGGAGGACACTCGCCCACCAATACGTTGCGGTAGCCGACCAACACGACTTCATCGGCTCCGAGACGCGCCAGATCGCCTTCCTTGAAGCTATGGCCGGCGGCGATGATGACACGGCCGAATTGATCGCCCGTCGCATTTACGAGGAGATTGACCGCAACCCCGAGTTGTATACGTGGCGCCAGGTAGTCTGGCGCAACCCTGGAGGTGAGGATGGTCATCCGAACCCGCCGCCGCCGTACACGGAGCATCCGACAAAGGGCGAGATTACGGCTGAGATGTCTCTGGAGGTGGTTCTGCCCGAGTACACTCCTCCATACACTCCGTTCGGGCAGGATCCGAAGTGGCAGACCGAGGAGGAAGACGAGGAGGAAGACGAGGAGGATAAAGGCAAGGTGATGGAAGACAACGAGGAGAAACTTGAAGGCCTCCTCATTGATTGGGTTATTTGGGCTGCATCATCACCATTGATCCTCTTCCTCTTGGCCGTCGTCCTCTTGGTCGTCGTCCTATTCGTCGTCCTATTGGCATTCGTCCTATTGGCAGAGGCATTCTCCCTGCCAGTAGACTTCGTCGGACTAGTTGTCCTCCTAGTTACCTTCGTTATAGCATATATTTTCTCGCTCACCAAATAAAAGTAGGGTACCCTCAAAGTACGTATTGAAGACATTGGCCGGATTATGATCGATGGAATTCATGCTAACAACTCTCCTGATAATCAGGTCTCGGACACAGAGTCATGGAGTTTGACATGACCCAAGCGAACTTCAAGCACGATGATTGTGAGTATGAATTTACCTTATCCCTGTTCCTCGTGAGTTGACAGTTGCTAATCAGAAGCATACCTCTAGGTTGCTCTTCGTACTTTGCGCTGTCCCGAACATGGCGCTTTATAGGAAGGGGTCAAAAGGAAGGGTGGACTCCAGTCATCATGATGGGGATGAACAAGTCGAATGAACGATTTCACGTCAAACTAGGTAGCATTTGGGCCTTGGCGACGGGGGTGAACCTTCTGTTCTTCTCATAGTGTCTTCATTTGGGGAAGGAACTAGGCGTAAAACACAAGCTACATGTACATCTATCATCGCGAACGAACCTACCTTCCGTAATTGAATTGCTACCGCTCTCATTAATTCCTTCATTTTAGGTAGTCCTCTGGCTAGGCTTTCCCATATTTGTGACCACATTGAGACGGGAATAACCCTCTCACGTCATTGTTCCTTGCCCAGATACGCCTTGAATAAACGTCAGGAGTACCACCTATAACCTGAGTAAAGTTGCACAGGAAGAACCTCTCTCGCCGGTGCTTACCCTAACCATTAATTATCAGCTATAGTTCAGAAATTAGGGACAACTCTACCCAATCCGACAGGAAGAAGCTGAACAGGCCTTCAGTACCTTACTCAAACCTGGGAGCTGTTAATAAATCTTAACGAACCGCAAACCTGGATCTCTTCACGCGACCCTAGAAAGGCCCTTTTATAACAGAATATGGCCGGCTCGAGTTTCCTGTCTCCTTCCCGTCCTCCATCCATCATGTTAGAACACCACTTCCACACATTAAGTCAACCTCTATATCAGAGAGATAAAACACAATGTCTTCCCCATCTAACAACCCCCGCCGCTCTAAACCGCGCCAAAACCAGCCACCCCGTTTACACCGTCAAAACGCCGCGGTCGGCGCACCCGAAGTCGCCGGCGAACAAGCACACGTTGACATAGAAGCCGCTAGACTAGCCGCAATTACAAACCAAGTGATGGCCATCTTCGACCCAAACCGCCCTAGGGAGTCGATGGACGCCGCGTTAAGGACGATTAGAGCTGCCGCCGGTGGCCAACCTGCTAGGGCCAGGGCGATCGCGCGGCACATTGCTGATGAGAATCCGCAATCCCCGGCTTTGGGCGCGCCGGCGCGGTCCGGAAGATGGGATTCCCAATCCTCCCCCGCCGTATACGGCTTTGCCCACCATAGGAGAGGTCACGGTCGACTTGTCGCTGCCTGAGCCCGAGTATACTCCTCGCTATACTCTGTATGCACAAGGTCAGAAGAGGAAGCGTGAGGAGGGGGATAACTTGGAGGAAGATGGCGAGGAGGAAAATAACGACAACTAGACTGGAAGTACGTATCCAAAAGGATGTAGGTGGCAGGCATTGTTATCAACAAAATCCAAGCTAACTGTGAGTCCATAATTAGGCCTGAATCATGGAGACAAAGTCCTTTGTGACCTAGGCGAGCCTCAACTTCACGATATTGTAAGCTTAGAGCATCTCTCACTGTATGTTGCTCCTTGGCTGTTGACAGTCGCTAATCATCACTCGATAAATAGGTCGCTCAAGTAAGGTCGACTGCCCTCGAAGATTGTCCACGCCGACTCGAGAAGAGCACTTTCCAAGAAGGAGTTAGAAGCCGACATGCATTAATCAGGATTGAGATAAATTTATCTACCGTGTTCTGTCGGGCTAGCAATTGCATGTTCAGGCAGGAAGTAGCTCTTGGCTTTTATTGTTCTAATCGCGTCGTCATTCAAGAAGGAGCTAGGACCAGAGCACAAGCTACCCGGACACTCTGTAATATTTGTATTAGTCACGTCTCGGCGCTTGAAATATAAATGTTTGTCGCGTCTTGAAGGTGATTTCGCACTGTTCTCTGATTTTAGGGTATCAATCTGACTTGATTCTTCGTCAAAATTTACCATATTTGGGATGTGACATTCAAGGCATCTGGACATACCTGATACCCTTACTTTATATACGAGAAGACAAGTGAGAAAATAACATCATATCGCTTCTGAACTGTAGAAACTCAACAGCCTCATTGACCCTTGCTCGGCCAAGAACAGGGGGCATTTCTTTTAGTGGATCGACAGGGGTCTGTCAGACACCTGACTTGCCAAGACTCTCTCGTTTCCACTTTACGACCAACACGTCCGCCACGATCTCAGTCGCACCCGACCACAATACCGAACTTCAGCAACCCTCACCTCTGCTCAAGCAAGAAAAGACCAACAATGTCGTCCCCGTCTAGCAACTCGCGCCAATCTCAAATGCGCAATGACCAACCCCGCCTCCAGCGACCAGGCCCGACAGTCAGGGCATCCGCCGCATCCAGATCCCAAAGCATGGCGCAGGAAGCAGCCAGGCTCACGGCCGTCACGAACCAAATCATCGCCACCTTCAATCGTAACGAAGGAGCCATGGTCCCCGCAGTTACGAACCAGGCCGTGGCGACCTTCGATCCAAACAACTTCATCAGATCTATGGACGCCGCCTTGAATGCCATGAGAGCTGTCACCGGGGGTGAGCCTGACAGGCTAAGGAGATTAAGGAGAATCGCTCATATCATTGCCGCCGTGCATGAGCGCAATTCCCATGTGTTCAGGGAGCGCCGCCGCCCGCGCTATGCCGAAGATGGGATTCCCAACCCTCCGCCTCCGTACACGGCGCTACCACCGAAGGGTGAAGTAACAATCGGGATGGCATTACCTGAGCCTGCATACACCCCGCCTTGCACTCCATTAGGGCAAGGCCAGAAGAGAAAGCGGGAGGAGGACGTTGGCAATGAGGAGGACGGCGACGTCGCGGACCGAAATCGCGGCTTCATTAGATTATCCGCCCCATCGCCTGAACCGACAGTTCCCCAAAGAGCCACCCGCCGTACCGCCGGTTTTGCCGTTGAAGACGACGGTGACGTGAGCGACGAGGCAGCAGCATGAGCGTCTACTTCGTACCCAAGACCTCGAAGTACTTCACCCAGCTTCATCGACCTCACCCCGGATCATTGGCCCAGACTGCTTTCACTACTACTTGCCCGTCCTTGCTCGAGTGCCTGAGCAAGGTTGACGCTGAGGTTCGTCGTTTCGGCCTGGACCCCGACAGTCCTGACGTGGTCACCCTGAGGGATGAGTTCGAGACCTGCCTCAAGGATTACGTTCCAGGAGATTGGTGGTGCCAAAGATAACAAGGGCGATCGTCAGTAGGATGCCCCCAAACCAATTGGATGCGTGCCCTGAAGAAGGATCTTGCGGACACTCTCGCTGCCTGCTTTCACCCGCGACATCCCTGGTCACCCCGATGCCACCAAGGGCATCAACTGAATCGACAAGGCTCCCAGCCGTGTTCGCATTTTGGTGTCTCGTCTTGCCAATGTTGGCAACGAGTTCAACAGCACTGTTGCCGGCTCACTAGCTGTCATGGGTCTCGCTGATCTGGCCCAGATTTTTGGCGTGCATGATCGCGTCATGGGAGTGGTGTCCGCCATGCCTACCATGCGCCAGGCTCCGTCGCCGTCAGTTGCTTCCTCAGCTGGCCCGCTGTATTCGCCCGCTGTGTATGAGAGTTCCCCTTTCGGTCACGTCAAGACTACGCCCATGAAACGCCAGTGCAGCATGTTGAACCCGCGCGGTTAGTATATGTAGTAGGGATAGGAGATGCATATGGAGGAGGATGTTCTCATGGAGGATAATCGGTACTTGGGAGTGCAGAGTCCCCGCGGTGGTCGCTCTTTCCTTGGGTCGCTTTGGTGTCTGCAACAAGAATAATGACTTGCCTTAACAGGAGGGAAACGAGCAGGACCAGAACACAACTCCAAGTAGAGGTACGTACTATCGAAGAAATTACGTAGGTCAATGGAATCCATGCTTAATTACCTTATTGTCTTGATATGTAATTAGGCCTCAAACACGGAATCTTAGTTATGACCAAGGCGGACTACAACCACGATGAGTGTAAGCATAATCCCTGGTTCTTGGGAGTTGACAGCTGCTAACTTGTACTGGTAACAGCATAGTTCTCAAACAGGCGAGAAATCCGATTGTGGAGGTACAACGCTCCCAATCCTCCCAATCTCGATACTCTTGTATCCTTACCGGAGTTCTCCTTCAACGATGAACCAGCTTGGGCCATTTACCTGTTAATCCTCGAGTGCAACGGACACATGCAGCCACCCTTAGTATATATATGTTGGCTCGGGGACCAACAAGGCAAAAGGCGTGCACGATAGGCTCAACGACTACAGGGAAGGGAAGGCCTTTTCAACAAACACCATCGCAGCACTCGAGAAAGGCTACACAATCACGCAAAGGCAACTACATTGCAAACAATGTCTACCTCTTACAAACCCGACCGCCGCTGCCTACGAGCACAACAACGACGAAAACGAGTTCACCGGCGTCAACTGGGATGATTACAAGGTCATCAAGCGGGGAGGAAATATGGTCTGCATGAGACGGGACGAGTACGTACCTAAAAGCCCGCCCTCGCTCTTTCCGTCTGCTGAGGAGATGGCCCGTCGCAGACAACACAGCGACGCCGTTCTCGCCGTTAAGGCCGAGGAAGAGGCGTCCAAAGGGCTAGTGCTTTGCATCCTTGGCGGACTTAGCATCTTGGGGAGGAAGAGAGCTTGTACCGTCAAGGTGATCGTGTAGGATTTCTCCAGAATGGAACCTCTAGGTATAGAGGAAGGTCTTTTTGTCAGCAGCCTTTTCATAATGGGAGCGATGGCGGAAGGCAGTTCCGGTCCTCGGCTTCTCAGAAGAGGAAAATCGGTAGTCGGCTGACCGGCTGTTTCCATGGTGTTTAGGGGAGACTCCTCGAGGAGTCGGTGGCATCGTGATGGGAGTTTGGTTTGGTCCATGGTCTATAATAGGATAATTAACGAAGGATATAGAGTCGAAAGGAGGAGCAAACTTATCGAAGGCTGGGATCAAGATTGCACGTGCTGTTTCATAAGGACGACACGTCAGCCGTATACTTCACACAGGACATTCCGCCTTCATTTCGTGTTCGCGCCCGTACCCGGGGTGAGGACGAAGAGGAGAAGGAAGGAGAGGAGAAGGAAGGAGAGGAGAAGGAAGGAGAGGAGAAGGAAGGAGAGGATCGTATTTCAAGGAAGGAGCTGGTCGCAAAGCACATACTTGTACACTACCCGGACACTCTGTGCTATATGTATCAAAGCCGTCTCGGCGGTTAGAAGGGAAACGCTTTCCAGAGTATGAAGGGGAATTCTACCTGTCACCGCGGCTATTGGTTTCTAATTTGTCAGCATTCTTCTTGAAATAACTGTAGAACAGGCGTGAGATTCTAGACTATTTCTAGCCGACTTTCACGCTCCCCAAACTGACAGTGCCCATTAATACCTCGACTCGACCTCCTCCTCCCTCGACGGCACCAGTTCGTACCCCGACATTACAGGGTACCTTACCCATCCCCGTTGCGCCTGATGGCGCCTGGAAATCCCCTTGTGCGTTCCTATGAGGCGAAGCAAGCCCATATCGACTGCTTGTAGGAGGAAATCCATTCCTGCGTGTGGAGATAATATGAAGCTAACGACAAAAGCGGATGAATGAGAAGGCAAAGGAGTTGCGCCACTTAGCGCCTGACTATCCCTTCCTATTCTATGCCTTCTCTCCCTAAGGTGGTTGCTCGTTCTTGTCCGTATCGCTAAGGTTTGGGGGGCTTGGGATAATCAGGACTTCCAGAAGCTATTCCGTCACGGTGTGTATGGCTCTTGTACGCGCTTCGACGTCAAGTCATTTTAGGATGTTGCTAATAACGATGTCGCCGAGGATGATTTCCTGACTCTTCTTGGGGAACGGCACCCCGGCGCAAATGCCGACGATGAGGGCCAGGGAAATATTGGGGTAACCGATTCGGACGGCGGTAGCTGCACCGGCAGCCGGGACTTTGCCCATGGTATCAAGAAGGACGATAACCACATTAAACCTCGCGATCCGCCCATACGTATATGTATTTAAGTCCCCTTCGGCCCTGGCATACCGGTACCGGTTACTACCCCTTCCATCCCAGAGATCGTCGAGGAGTAACGAAATAGCTGCTCGTTCTATATAAGTCGGATTGGGTCGCGTCTGGTTGTGTAAGATGGGTAATTCCAAGCGCTGTACCAAAACCGTACGAGAACAAATACGACGTAAATATAGATCCAGTTCCCTTCACTCGAACTTGACAATCTCTTACTTCTACCCAAAATCGCAAAACGATTTCCAAAATTCTGACCTCTGCCACCACCTACGAGTCGCACACCACCACACACCCAAACAACAACATCCCACCTCCATCAACAAAACAAACATAAAGCAACGATGTCTTCCCCATCAAACAGCCCCCGCCGCTCCCAGTCGCCAGACAACCAGCCTTCGCCCCCCGGCATCCAGCGCGAAGACGCCACGGTCGACGCACCCGACGCACCCGGCGCACCCGCCGAACTTGACGAAGACAGACTCGCCGCCATCGCGAACCGAGTCCTGGACTCATTCGACCCGAATGACTTCTTCGGGTCCATGGCGACCGCGTTCGAAAGGATGAGAGACGCCTCCCGTGGCAACCCTGACACATTCAGGGCAATTGGTCGTCACGCCATCGCCGAGATTAATCGGAGGCGCAATCCGGAGGATGGAATTCTCGATCCTGCTCCTCCCTACAAGGCGCTACCCATGGAGGGCGAGGTCACAGTCGAGTTGTCAGTTGCGGCGCCGGAGTATACTCCGCCGCCCCCGCGCTACACTCGGTACCCGCGAGGTCAGAAGAGGAAGCGAGAGGGTGACAATAACGGAGAGGACGGCGAGGAGGGGGAGGACGACGAGGAGGAGCAGGGCGACGAGGAACAGGACAGCGAAGGGGAGAATGACTCTGATTAGAGGTGGGTACCTTCGAAACTATGAAGCGAGCGTCTTATGATCAGCGAAATCCAGGCTAATAGTTCTCTTGATGATCAGGTCTGAAGCACTAAGCGACAGAGTCAGTTATGACCCACGCTAGCCACAACCACAAGATATTGTAAGTTCAAAGGTCATCCTGCCACTGTTGCTTTGCTGTTAACAGCCGCTAATCAGAGGATCAGGTTGTTGAAGATTTCGATCCTCACATGGGATTCTTACTCGCGTTGTCTCACATCACATGTATATATATCGAGGGTTTTCCCCTTCCTTCACTTGCTCTCTTTCTTTCTTCAATCAACAAGTTCACCACCAATCTCTTGTGTCTTGTCTACTCTAAGTTCACTCCGTTTACTTCGACACAGGTCGCTGATGGAATGCAAACTCCCGTCGTCTACGATCAAAAATCTGCCACATGATGGCCGCAGGGTAGTACAATACCTCGAACTCAAAGAACAACGATGCCTCAGACGGATATAACATCAACACATCTGAGACCCAAGTTACCAACTCGGGTCAAGTCCAGGAGGCGCAGGCCGAGGTGGAGAGTTTTGGACAGCAGCAAGACAACCATGATGACAACGGCGACGAAAGACAGACCGAAATACACGGATGCTAAGTTGCGCGAAACCAAGATTCAGGAGGAGAAGAAGATGTGGATCGAGAATTGGTTGGACAACACAGACCGGTCGATGTCTTGGGGGAGAGCTAGGACTTCTTCTCCTTTTCAGAAGACCGCGCCAGTACGGCAATCCTGGGGACCATCTTCCCGACCGCGCGGTATGGGACCGCCTTTCAGCCGACATTGAAGTCGCACCGGGTTTTGCCGGTTTACTTTCTCACCGCAATCCTCCGACCATAGATGAGCTGAAAAGCCTCCCTATTCTCCATCATTCAAGCCGACGAGAAGAAGATGAATCCGGAGGAGACTTTGGTGGTCGACAAACCCGGGCTACCTCTCTGGATTGTCAGGACCATATAGTAACCTGTACAGATAGTGGGCGGGTTCAAGAAATCCTATTCACAGGAAGGACATGAGTCAAGAGGAGAGGGTAAACCCATCGAACTTGGGATGCAGAATATACGGATTCATGTCAAACTAAGGTACCTGTAGTTACCTACTAGAGGTAGTTACAGGGCCTTCAAAGCGTCATTTCTGCCTTTTGGCCTCATAACATCGTGTGATTATTCGAGGAAGGAACTAGTCGCAAACCACATGCTACCCAGATACTCATTGATAGATGTATGAATAATGTCTCCGCGCTCGAAAGGAAAACTCTTATCGCATCTAAAAGAAGCAAGACTCTCTAGGTGGCACTCGCTTGGCTCACTATCATGAGAACTCACGTGGCGGGGCATGCTGCATACCTAGCAAGGTGTTCATGATCGAAACCTCGAAGCACGTACCGGTAGCGAACCTGAACAGACCGCAAACCTGGATCCAGTGCCTTCACGCAACCTTCAACTGACCGTGAAAAGGACCTTTACAAGAACATGGACGTCTGAAATCTCCTGTACCCTTCCAATCCTCCATCCAATACATCGGATCCCCACGTCAATCGAACTCGACATCAGCCATCAAACAAAACCCATCACCGACATTACCATCGACAACAGATCACAAAATGTCATCCCCTCAGCAAAGGCCCCCCCTCCGCCGTTCAGAGCCAATGTATTCACTCCCTCCTTCTTTGCGACACGAGAATCCGCAAGCGATCAACCTCGACGACGTCCAACTATCCGGGCTGGTGGAGCTAATGGATTTCCTAGGCGAGGATCCAGCTGTTCATACTAGAGAACAAGAGGTCGACGAGGCTATCACCGATCCGGTCCCACAGTACACCCCGTTCCCAGGAAAGGGGGAGAAGACAGTTGCAGTTTCTCCTTCCGACAAGCATCTAGCCGACCCGCCGCCGCCGCCCTATCGACGCGAGCGAAACAAATTGAGGAAGCGACGGCCAAATTACAGTCAATGAACGTCCGGCAATAATGTCTCGCATGGAGTGTGTGTCATGATCCCCGCTCTAAGCCAGGTTGAAGTCCTCCATCGCGGCTGAACAATCCCGTGTGTATTCCAATTCGACCCCATCGTAAGTAAGATTTTCCCCTGGTAGCAGTGGCAGTACCATGGGTTTGTTCTTCGAGCCTTGTTCAGGCACTAACAAAGACTGCACGACAGATCGTGTGATCGCTGAAGGCAGCAGGCGACGGAACAACGACCGAGGTGTGCGGAAGCAAATCATGTCTCGGATTGCGCCGGGATATAGGGCCTATCTCCAGAAGAGGTAGAAGAAGCTCAACGCCCGCCAAAGCAAGAGCGAGTACGATCGGGAACGGTGGGCCAACAAAATATCTACAGAGATTCCCGAAGAGACAGAAGAACGGAGAAGACAGGGTCGGGAACAGGCAGCCGCCAAGAAGGCAGCAGAGACTCCCGAAGAGACAGAGGAACAGAGAAGACAGAGGCAGGAACAGTCAGCCAGTCGGGCGGCGAAAGAGAAGAGAGTATAATAAAACACCACAAGCAGTTGTAATTTTTTCGGTACAAACGAGCAATCGAATGAAGTGGTTCCTGTTTCTACTCCGAGTCAGCCATGACCAGGACCACAATAGTGAAGTGGAATGCAGTTAAGTGAAATATTTACGATTCACAACGCCGTCCCACGTTTTCCTTTTGACTCACCTACAGACGCGGGCCTAGGGATTGGGCAGAAAGTGGGCATTGATGGATCTTGTATGTATGATGCTCGGTCGCAGTCTTGATATTTGTGTGTGTGTTCTTTTTGGGCGCTATCGTGCTGCTACAGTCGACTTCAAGGAATATGGCTGGAGAAGGTGTGAGTCAACTTCTTCTGGTCCATGTCATGACCCTGCCTCATGACGGCCACCCACTGGGTGTCAATCTTGTACTTGAGGCGGCTGGTTTCAACATGGAAACAGTCATCCATAGCAAGCGCCCATCATAAGACGTCCATCTACTGAGTTAACATAGAGAAAACCGGCCTCTTCGAAGAGAATTGCTGCTGTTGCTTTTGCGTTGGTGTTCCGTTCTTTGTTGATCCGGAGACGCTTTCGGATCAGGACGTCAGAGATGATCAAGGAGACTGACTTCGGCATCTGCACAGTGGGCCTCTCTTCCTCATTGACCAAAAACATATATTTCCGTCGTTCTTGCGGCATTTCGTGGCAATCTTGCCGGCTTCCGGGTACCTGTCCGGGCCAGGTAGCATCCACCTAGCAAGCATTTTTGATTGCTAGGGAAATCACGTACAAAGCTTTGCTCTGTACCTCCCCTCTCCCCCCTCCCCCCCTCCTACCACCCGGTCTGCGGTCCGGGCGGTGTTCAAAACCATCGAAACGATGGTAACATCGGCCCTTTGGGCATACGGACGCCGCGAAGTCTCCCGACCAGTTGAGGCTACCGGAGATTTGCCCATGGCCATACACAGCCCTGACTTTTGACGGGCTGTGTACCCACGCGGCCTTTATCGAAGGAGTCAATTTTAGTCATGCCCAGCATGACTGAACTGGGATGATTGTAGCTGGGAGGTCTGAGTACATCGTTTGACTTGAACTGCTCAATGAATCCGTCTTACCTTGCCTCCTTGGAGGTACCTAACGAGGCAAACGCCTCATCTAAAAGCTCGCCCAGCATCTGACACGGTTCGGATGAAGCTTCCCAACAATCTCGGGACCGAGAGTCTCTCATTCCATCTCAAGTGAGCAGATTCTCTGCCAGCCTTTCACTCAGGCTCCCAGCTGGCAGGAGCACCAGTACCTTCCTGCCTATTCTTCCTCCTTCCACTACTCTCCCTGCTACCACTTATAAAAGAGACACTGGCGACCACAAATTCAGAACGCGTCCAACTCTTTCCTCAATACCTCAACACACCACACGAGACAAGAACTCCAGTCCACCTGCACCTCCAGAGACTCCAAGAAAGCTGCCATCATCATTTCCCACGAGGAAAAGTCTGTAAGTTCAGCTTCCTTTCTCCCTTGGTGTGGTTGATCTGTGATCCTCGTCGCCTTGACGTTGAAATCTGAGGCCTGGGTGAACGGTCGATGACAATCATCGTCGAAATGCGCGACGATCTTCGCATGACTCCCTGGCGCTTGCTCACAGTGACTACCTTAACGAAGCGCGGTAGGCTCCCCCTCTATATAACTTTCCCTACTTCTTCTCTTTCCCCGATCTCGCCGATCGAACAAGAGGGTAAGTCTCCTGTCCTCTCTCACAAGAGTAAGTGCTTGCTCAAATACGACGATACTAACACCTTCATCCAGCCGACAAGATGTGTATCATTTACCACATCAACTTCTCCGAGTGCGGCCACAAGGACGCACTCTTTGTGCCGTGCGCCGGCAGGGCGCCGAGAACCCATACGTGCCCGAACGGTGACCCGAGGGAGGTCACCCTCCAGGACGGCCTCTGCGACGAGTGCCAGCCGCCCCAGGGAGACGATGATCCTGACGCCGTGGTGGAGCAGCAGGAGCAGGAGCAGCAGGAGCAACAGGAGCAACAGGAGCAACAGGAGCAACAGGAGCAACAGGAGCAGCAGGAGCAGGAGAAGTGAGGAAGGGCCCGATGGGCGTATCAATGGGCGGAATGAGGATAGTTCGATATGAAAGGAGGGCGTCTCCTAGACATCAACTAGACCGGTAGAACAGAAAGCCATCACCTCTTTTGCCCCCAAGCTTCGTATCAAGATCCTGAACACACCGTGATACCAATGCCATCCTTGTCAAACACAGATCCAACCAGCGTAGCAACCAGAGAACGCTCGCCTCGATCACCAATCCCCCCCCCTCTCTCCTTCTCCTCTTTCCTTCTTTAACCCGACCAGTACACCAAGTTGTAAGTATCCCCCATCGCCAGTCTCCTTCATCAGCACGTCCGCTCGTCATCCTTATCCTCATCTCCATCCCTATCCTCATGTCCGCTCATCGTTCTCACTCTCCCTCGTCGTCACTCATACTAACCAGCGTCGCAAACATATCGAAGATGTTTACTGCCCCCGACTTCGCCGCCATGATACTGCAGCTGCAGCTGCAAATATAATAGATGTAGCAGATGGTCGCCTCCGGCTCCGGTGGCTCCCCCGCGCCTCCCAACATGCCTCCCCCCCACCTTTCCCCAGCAATCAGTTCCAGACACACCCGCGCTCCGGATGCCGCTCCTGCATTGGTTTATATGGGATGATATCATCGATAACACCAAGACCATGGAGGAAGTCCGAGTGCTCTTACCATCCATCGATACCTTATGTTCTCTAAGCCAAAGACTGGTGCGCGTATTGCCTCACCAACGGCCACGCCTGCGAAGCTGCTGCTGGCCCTATCTACGACTTGTTGAGCTTCACACCGGACACGGTGACGGCAGCCATACGCGAGCGAGCCTGGCCTATACCTAGAGTCGGAATCAAAGTCAATGTCCGCGGCGGGAGCGTGTGTCTCCTCGGTCCACACATGCTCGTCTTGGTTGTCTTTAGCTTGGCTTGGCCGAGCTTACCGGTCCATTTGTTTGATCCGATCAGCCACCACGCCAATCAGACCAGTATGCTGGTCTTTCCATAGGCCGTGTGGTAAGACAGTGCCTGGGCGTCCGATTTGTTCTTTCCCATTTCGGTAGCAAGGGTAAAGAGGTCAACGTCGTCTAGGCCGTAGCCCACCTTGACCCTCTGTAAGTGTTCAATTGCTTCCCTTTGCCTGCTGAAGTACGCTTGTTCGAAGGCTTGGAGAGACCCTGGAGAAGAGACACCTGGGTGAGCTCCCCGAAGGTAGCAAGGTCACCAGAAGGAGGGGCGACAGAAACAACAGGCGCCGCAGGAGTAACGGGCTGCATAGGCGCAGCAGCAGGGCCAGCGTTGGTGTTGGGGCCCAGGACGGGGGCAGTTCAGCGGCCCAAGCGATCACGGAAGCGAGATCACCACCATACCGTCCATGAGGAGGATGACGACCTTGTTCGTCAGCGACACGCCACATCTTGGGAGAAATCTTGGCTGAATTCACTCGCTCGCAGTTGCATTTTCCCTTGCGGCAGAGACAGCATTTCTTCTTCTTGCCGAGCGGATTCAATCTGTCGAGATCTCACTCAATCAAGACGTATCTCACACTAAAATCATTGGTTAGGAACTTGTTCGGCCACTCACCTTCTAACCCTATCGGTCAGACCGCTCCGTCAAGTACTGGGAGCCCACTTGGACCCGTCGCGAGCATTACATCGGCATCGAGACCTACCTGTTCACGACCCACCTCAACCAAGACTGTTCCAAGTGCAGACCCTTCCGTTGCATTGGACCCTTCGAGCATTGCATCGGTGCTCCTGATGTCTTCGGTGGAGCTTGCTTCTGTTGCTATATCCTCTTGCAGAGTACTTCCTGCCCTGTTCGCAAGAGGGGGACGGTGACCTCTTGAATTCGGTCGAACCCAAGTTGTCTGATCTCAAGGCGATCGACACCCTCACGCCTGGGACTAAGGTATAGGGGGTACATCTCCTAACATTGGAGAAGAAGCCCGGCTCGCGCCCGGCGCTTTATATTGGAAGCGGTACCCAATCGCGAGTAGATCTCCGAGCTCGTTTCCGCCACAACGATAAGAAGGACACACTGCCCTCTCGCGTCAAAATCTACCTCGACAGACAAAGGTTATACCATTACGCACAAAGCTCTGCCCTGCCAGGCGGGAAGTCCCGGAGGGCTGCGATGTCAACACGGCCCGCTTCACTCGATTCGACGGGAAAAACGCCGTCAGTATCGACACTAGCCATCTCTGCGGTTGTGCCGTTATAGTGATCTTGAGTGCCACCTAAGGTACCTATCTAGAGGGATTCAAAGACATAATGACGAGATTCTCTACAATCCCGGATTAAGCCGCGTATCCACTGCGACACACCTCTATGCACTAGACTTTACCTAGAGCCAGAACTACCGTTGCGGTTATTAACAACCATCGCTATCCAAAACGGATATAGGTACCATTTCGCACCGCAAGATCCTAGTATCGACTCCTTGTCCCGAAGATTGGCAAGCCTACTAACAGGAGTCTGTGGCGCAGAATGGAATTGGTCAGATCCGCTGGTAGGTGTCGAGCTTTGACGTCCCTGATTAGGTACCTAGACATCGGTGTCTGTCCTCTCTACCTAATTATTCCTTTACTGGGTAATGGGATTGTTTCTTCTTTGATCTGTTGGCGAGATCAACATTCGATCATCATTTCTGAACGGCCGTGGTGTGTTCTGAACAATGCTCATAGGAGATCCCAGTCTCAAGCTTCTGGGTTCGCTAACACTTCTAGGAATGTTCAGAAAGCCTTGAGGATTGGGCGTGCGAAGGTATGCTAGCGGATTTGCAGGTGGGCGCATTTGTGGTGACCGTACTTGAGTGAAAGGGGTACCAAGGTAAACATCTTCGTTTCCTCTTGACGGGACGTAGTCATCAGGTGTCGTTCCCCGATCACTGCGCAACTGTTCATCTATCTCCCTCTGAATCTAACTTGATTCGCTTCTTCCTGATGACTGAGGATTCAGGGGGGATAGCACCTTTGGACGTGAATTCTGATTAACAGCTGTGCTGGTCTTTGATCGTGTCATGATCTGTCTGCGCTCTGTGGGGGTTGGCGTTCCTTCCACTGACTGAGTTTTACGCCGGCCATCTCTGGAATACTTGCTTCCGGAAGATGAATTGGTAACGGGGTTGGTCTCTGTGAACCTGTCATTGATCGGTGACGATATCTTTTCGATGAGCTTTCGTTGTTCAGCTATCTCAAACCACAAAGCCTTTGTAGCCGATGGGTAGTTTCTTGCTTTTGGGTTGGGAGAGAATGTCGGGATATCGACAATGTTCCAGGGGGGAGTGATGACGCGAGGTACCTATTTGGTCATGCCAGCCCGCGCCCTATTCTTCAATCTCGAAACCGCTCCATGTCTGTCTCACGGGCTTCGGACTTATAGCGACAGCAATATCTTCCCTACCAGCGCCGTTTCAGGCCTTAACCCACAACCACCTGCACTTACCAACTCCCAACCCAGAAAGACGACCCGCGGGACGAAGAAGGCCACAGGACAGGGACCTCCGCAAAATCCGGTATTATATAGGGCCGTCCGGCTTGTTGGCATGAAGGCCAACCAAGACAGGGGCAATTTATTTGCCATCACGAACGACAATGACAAGCCCTCCTCCAGGGATGTAGTGTACGTGGCCGATACGCAACCAGAGTTGGACTCTCAACAAGGAGGCTGGCAAGA
The DNA here is from genome assembly GCA_009805225.1 of Neurospora sp. LNF1-1. Classification (NCBI taxonomy): domain Eukaryota; kingdom Fungi; phylum Ascomycota; class Sordariomycetes; order Sordariales; family Sordariaceae; genus Neurospora; species Neurospora sp. LNF1-1. The sequence continues at coordinate 23,954 of RAOM01000036.1, forward strand.
ACACCAAGTGTTCGCGTGCGGAGAGATACTAGATAAGCAGAAACTTTCAAAGATAGAGGTATCTGCCGTCCCATCTCTCAACTAGTTCCCTGTTCTGTCTCTCCGCTTTCGGACGAGCATATCCGTCGGAATACGTAACGTCAAATACAGAAATCATCCTATCAATCGAGACAATATTGGTCGACTGTAGTGATATCGTCCGGTCTATGGTTTCTGATTGATGTCTTCGAAAGAAGTACCATACAGCATACGCTCACATCCACGGCACAAGACCAACTATCTCACCGGCGAGGAGACCGACAAAAGGTCTGTAGTACAAGACAAGTACTTTATGCCTCCTCTAGGTAAATCCAGCAAAGATAACATAGGCTTTATCGGGCTTCGAGGCCGACGATACTGTATGCCAGATCAGGTATCAGAAGCGGCGGCCTCAAATACTTACGCAAAGCAAGGCGAAGATAGACAAGGTAAGGGAGGATCCCGTCCAACATACTCAAGTAAAAGCGAAGAAACGTGGGAAACACAAGGCAAGGATGGACAAGCTCAAGAAGGATCCCGTGGCACACGCCGAATACAAGGCGATATACGCTTTCCCTTCCAGAGATGCCTTGGCCTCCAACATGCTGCCCCGTTTCTTTGCATAGGCACTTTGATCGTATTCGAATTGCTTGGCCGCTGTCACCACGTAGGTGGTCTGTTTTCCGCGTTCTTCTGCCAAAGTTTTTGCGGACTGCACTGACGGAAGTTCTGAACGAGACGCGGGGGCGTCGGCGGCGTCGGTTTGAATCTATGTCAGACTCTGGATGTATTTGTCGACAACTTTAATACAATATACTTACGTTGAGGCCCTGGCTCAGTCTGGCCAAGATTTCCGCCTCTGTAGGGGCCTGCATTTGTCTATCCCTAAATCTCTAATCGATTGAATTAGTAAGTGTTTTGAAAGTTTAGGGTATCAGTATTGAGGTTAGAACAAACTTACGGTCACCTCTGCTCGCTTCTCGGCTATCTTGTCGTTGAGGGCGCAGTTTTGGCGGTCCCGCTCCATGGTATTCAGCATTTGCTGGGAGAGATCGTTCTATACAAATGTACCGATTAGTAACCGACTTATGCAGATTATACTAATAATAAGATTTCCGTACGTTGAGGCAGTTCACCTTTTCATCGAGTACCACTGTCTTGACTGGGGTACCCTGGACACGCCCTCCTCCTAGATGCTATGGGCGTTGAGAAGCTAGTAGTCCTCCGATGATTGACAGACCGGGGGAGGTCGGGCTGGGGATGAATATGCTCCTGCTTTGGTCTCCAAACCCAATCACCACCTCCACCTTATGAGCCCAGGAGGCGTTGCCTGACCCCGAGGCGTTCCGCTTGTCGCATAAGTGACCAAGGAGGGAGAGGACTTGAAACAAGCAACTGGGAGCAGCTCTGTGTGAGTGTTTGCATGCGCGAGCGAGACACCAAAACTTGGTCCAACCTCGATCCAGTTACTGGTGAAGATCTCGACCGCAAACATAGAGTATGCGCTGCGGGATGAATGTTTCCCGAAGACATTTTCACCGCCAAAGAGAATATGTGTGGAAGCTGCTTCCATTGCTGTTGGATATGGGCGATGATTTGTCTTATTAACGGTTGTTTCCTCCTTTTGAACCAAAGTTTCGAGGCCTTCGCTATGGACTTGTGCGGTTGTCGGGTAGTCCCCCGTATACCCTAGGCATGTGCTGCCTTGCCCCGTCATGCCCTAGTTGTAACTATCCAAGCCGCTAGCACGTTTCACCGTGGCCTGCTGTCGACAAGTAGGCAGCATTCGACTTGCAGCAAATTGTCTCCACATGATGTACTATGTACTCTCTCACTCAAAATCATATCAGTCATCATCAAAACGATGATGGTCCCATAGAGATAAGCCAGGGTGGGCTCATGCTTCATTCTCCATGACTTCTGAAAAGTGCTTCAAAAAATCCATGCTTCCACCTGAATCGGATCCCGCGTCCCTCTCGAATCACTTCGAATTCAGTCACTTCGTTGCCGACACTCCAGTAGCGAAAGAGGTCTTGGGTTGTCCGTTGCAGCGGTGCACGGAGCAGCCTTCACGGTCGCAGAAGTAGAGCTTCTCGGTTCCCGTCTGCTGGTCCTTGACGAGGACGAGCTGCTTGGGCGTAGTGAGGATGCCATCGGCGAGAAGAACCTTCTTGTCGGAGCCATCGAGGGTGGAGGATATTAGGCTGCCGTCCTTGGCGGTAACGTCGGCGCCCATATTGGTCTAGTACATACGGTTGGCAGAAGGGTCGACGTCGATGCCGTCGGGGAGGGGGAGGCCGGTAACGAGGGCCTTGGGCGGCTGGTTGGGCTCGCCGAGGCGGAAGATCTTGCCGTTGGTAGAGATATAAAAGGGGGGTAAAGACGGGGTGGGGGCCGGGGCCGAAGGGGATTGGGAGAAAGAATAAAGAAAAAAAAGATGGCGAGTAAAAGAATGTTGCCGACCAAAATTTAAGGGTTACAGTAAACCATTTGTGAGGTCGGACACCTTCTAGCCAAGCGGCACTCGAACACAATCCCCGGTAGGGCAATCCTTCGGGTCGTTGCGTGTTTTGTTATTGTGAGCTGGTGGGTTGTCGAATTTTGATTCCTATCGATTATAAGAATCATCGTCGTCTCGCACTTCATCATCTTCATCGCTGGTTTCCTCCTCTTCTACTTGTTTCAACATCATCTTCTGGGTAGCGGAAACCTTTGTCAGGGCTAGAAAGCCAATTGCTCCATCAGCATGGGCCTCGTCGTTATCGGTACCCGGACGAGGTGGGCGGTCATAATCGTCATCGAGGTGGTGGCCTGCTTTGAGCCATCGGGATGGGCGGAGGTGCCATGGGCCGAAGTGGTTCCGGTGCCTGTTCTGGTAGCTCATCGAACTCTTCTTCACGATGTTGGGGTCGAGGTAGCAAAAGTCTCAGCTGGCGAGGGCCTGGCTGATGCTGAAGTGCCTCTCCCTTCTTTTGGCGCTTAATTTCCTTTTCCGCTCTCTCCGAGGGGCAAGATATGCTTCAAGTCTTTCTGTATCTTAGCGCGGTGTAGGTAGCGGCCCTTGGTCCAGGGTCATCCTGTGTTTTGTGCCCCAGAGTCAGCGGACTGAGCTTTGGACAAAGCCAGGGAGAGGGGGTGTGATATACCCGGAATATAAGTTCCTGAAGCTACCTCCTCAAGTAGCAGATCGAGGATACCGTCCCTTTCTTACAGGCCGACCCTTCTCTGGCTGAAATTCATGTCTCCCTCATTCTCCTCCCATGCCCCGGCCGCCTCATCCGCTAACCCTAGGCCCAGTGTACAACAACGCTTGTTATGTGTGGTCGACTCGCGAGACTCGGGGGAGGATATGGTGGAGGCCATGCGCGGAGCAGTTCTTGTTCGTCATTGAGCATATCGTCCTGCCCCTGGTTCTCGTGCTCAGCTCTCTTCTTGCGGCCATGGACAGTTTCGTTCTTGGCATGTATCTCCTGCTATTCGTCGACTGGTGTTGATCGAGCTAGCGAGCGTGGCCTTTTCGTTGGGAGCAGGCCCTTCTCCGCCATGGTGGTCGCCCAGTCTCATTCGCTTGTTGGACGTGTTGACTTTGACGGCTTCGTCAGAAAACGTGGAGGCTTAGCCAGGGTACTAGGATGACGCTCCAGCTTCGGAACCGGTTTCGTAGGGGGTTCGAGAGAGCGAAAGGAGACTACTAGAAGGCGAGTTAGAAAGTTGAAGAGGGCTTAGGGGGCGAAGCTACCGAACTGTGGTCTACCACTGACTTGGGCGTTCAGATCTGCATGGACTGAAGCGGGAGTCAAGATGTTGGAATGCGAAGAGGAACAAGAGAAAAGGTGCAGCGCAACCACTACCTTCTAGACCAGAATGCTGAATCGTCCATTGCTGTTGCCTCTTGATATTTTCAGGTTGCTCTACCGGCAGTCGCATCTCAGTTGGAGATGTGGCAGGCACGAAAGGACCCACACCCCTCCACCAGTTGCATACTTGCATTCGCACTTGGCCATCATATGCAGCATGCACGATCCTAAATGGAGTGAAACCGAACCGTTGGAACCGCTTCTCGTCCTGACAAATACCATACACTTCCCCTCTTAAACCGAAGAAACGAAGCGATAGAACGACGGAAGACAACAAAAAGACATTCACTGCGTGAAGTGACCCAAAACCTAGGATGCGGCTCTTCAGTCTTCATCCCATGCTAGGGTAAACAAGGCAACAGACCTTGAGACTTTCGAACCTGGACGACCACCAAAAAATATCGGACGAGTAGATAACAAGAATCGTGCCCTTTTCACAACCCACACACCACGATTATCTTCCGGAGCCCCAAAAACGAAACGTCTACTGACCTCGACATTTCTCAGCTGTCAACCTACAAAATGGGTCTAAGACCTTATCAAAGCTGAATATCCCAAAATACCATACCGGAAGCAGAGAATCCAGCAGTGTCGCCAGCCATGATTCCACAGCGGCCACACCCGCGCCGCACCGCGCCCACGGGTGTCCCCTGTCCTCGAAGGACATTGCGTCGCCATGATGCCCAGATCCTGTTGCCGGAAGACTTCATTCACGAAGCCGGTCGATCGCCGGTAGCCCTCCGCGGCGAATTCCAGGAAGACGGAGAATCCGACTCGCCTCCTAGAGGACAGGGTGCCTCTAGAGTTTACGGCAGTCAACCTCCAATACCCCTCCAAGGCGACGAACCCAGCCTACCTCCAAGACAGGGTAACTCTAGATGGCTCTTCACCAGTCGACCTCGCATACACCCCCACGACAATCAGAGTGATGAGGACAGACTGATCCAGAGGAACATTGAGGTGTTCCGACGTCGCCTTCGTGCAGGTCTCATCGCGCCTGTCTATCACCATTCACAGCAGACCCGTAGACCTCCTCTCCTCTTTCAAGACATTGGACAACCTAGCCGTCAAAGCCGAAGACGCCCGCGCAGTCCCAGCCCTATTCCCCACCCCTCCAGGCGTAGAAGGCTCACCTTAACCTCCAACGATAGCTGCATTGAGGTAGCATTATCCGAAGCCGCCGCCTCCGGAGCCAGACGCTCCCATGCCGCCGGCCCCGAGCCCGAAGCTGAACCCGTACTTGTACACCCTCCACCTCCCTACCCTCGTAACACTACGATCTCCAACGAGCGCCTCAACGAGCGCCTAGCCGAGATAGGCCCGCGCAGGGCACCCGCCTCCGAGACTGCCCACCTCATACCTCTACCTCGCGCACCCCAAGCCGACCCCTTCCGACCGCCCCCGCCTTACTCACCTCGCATCCCAAGCCTACATCCCGCAGCCCACCTCATACCTTTACCTAGCGCACCCCAAGCCGACCCCTTCCGACCGCCCCCGCCTTACTCACCTCGCAATCCCCGCTTACATCCCACGGGCGAGGACTACGACCTCACACCCAATATGTACCACCGCCCCGACAACAATGGTGCTCCACCTCTCCCTCTCTACACCCCCGTTGCCCGCCTCACCGAACGCGTCCTCCAGTTTGGAGGGAGTGAGAATGAGCAACGGAACGCCTTTGTGCGCTTTTTGCAGAAGAGGAAGCGACAGGAAAGAAAAGAGAGGAGGCTATCAAAGTGATACAATCGCTGACCTTGGAAGAGCTAGACAGTCACATGGAGAGAGGCTCTTCCTCTTGGCGTGATTTTCTACCAAGATCTTGATGAAAAGTATCTACCTGGTCTTCTTGTGTTGGAAAAGAAGAGTCCGTGGGCCGGATTTGACAGCCCGCACAAGCACGGAGCAATAGCGTTACCGACGGTGTTGAATACAACTACTAACTACTGGTGGCTGGTATGATCCGGCGGTTTATGAACGACAGATCTCGCTCACGGTAACTCGCAATAGCAAGGCTTGAGGGATCACTTGGAATAAGGTCCGAGGCAGGAGAATAGGGGTGGTGTTATCGCGACCGGAGCTCGGAGCCCGACTTCCATTGGCAGCTATTGGGGATCGATGCCCTGACAGGGAATAGCGATCTTGCAGTCGACGGCACACATATCCAGATTTTGGCTCACTAAAGAGGGTGAAGGTGGGAGAGGACCATGGCAATTCGCATGCATGGAAGGATCACGGCTTGGAAGATTTTCAGCAGCTTGCCCAGAGGCGAGGACAGGAAGAGAAGATCAAGTGGAAGTCAAGAATCGGGCTGTCAATTAGCGCTGTCAGTTAGGGGCGGTTTTGCGGGGGCACCGCTCATGCTTGCAAATAGCGCGATAGCACAATACTTTTCATTGAAATGGACACTCGCAAACCATATTGCTTTAATCGCATGAGAAAGTCTTCCAACTGCCTTGACCCTTACCACATTATAATAATATCGGTTTTCTCTGGACCTGGGTATTCAATGCCATTCCACGAATTTTCTCGACCTCGCCAGTTGTCCTCGACATGAACTCAACTATCTAAGCCCCAATGCCAAGACCCGCCTCACCCCCTCCCTGCTGGGCCCTCGACGGGCTTCAAAACACTGGCTCCCGTCGGAGTCAAAATCAGAACGTCCAGACAACACGCCAAACCGGCAACTGCAACGGCAACCACTTAATTCCACATGCTTCTTTGCTTCCATGGACGAACCTATTACCCTTATACTCCCCTTTTGACCAGTAATTTTCGGTTTCTCTTGACTTGAGCTGATCGCCGATGTTTCGACGTTGTCCATGCTTGTCCAGGTTGAGTTGAGTTTCATGTTGCTTCTTCGCGGTTTTCCTCAGTATAACTAATACATACACAACTTTACAACTTCAGCTTCAACTGCCTACCTACTACCGAAGATGAAAACCGGCCAGGTGCACGCCAAACTGGCAAACTTGGGAGGTAGCTAGGTGGCAAACCTTTCCTTCCAGGTTCTTGAGCTGCATACTTACCTACCTACCTCTACTGCTGGCTCTTAACGAAGTCCAAGCCTGTTCTGCCTCTTCTTCCTGCCTGTGCATCAAATAGCAGGTCAAGCAAGTCAAGCAAGTTAGAGTTCCCTTGTGGCAATGTTGTAGGTAGAAGACAGCTTTCACTAACTGCCCTAGTGCCCTGGACTGATTGCAGGACATATATACTGCTTGACATATATTCTGCACGCATATATATGTACAGGCAATTGTACGGGCATATGTCATTGCTGTGTTCCTTGTGCTTCTTGTGCTGGTCAAGGCCGGGCGTCTAAAACTCTACCTACCTGATAAAAACTACCTTTCTGCAATGCACCTACCTCCCTGTTTGCGAGTTTGACAAGTTTCTTCAGAGATATAGCTTGGTGACATGCCCTATTATCTTGGAAAAGCAAGAAAGTGGAAGCTAGCTGGAGTGAAGGATGGCAGTTTTATATAACCGGGATCTGCTTCTCGTCCGAAGCCAGCCCAGTCGCAAAACCAGGCACTCGTAGGCGGTGTTTGTTGTCGATTCGAGACTACATCCAGGTCTGAGGGGCTGAACCTTGGGGCTTGAACTCCGAGTGAGTGAATTGCAGAAAGTCCTGCATGCATACAACGAAGTACTGCAGTGAATGGTAGAGCGGTGAAATACGCTGCTGTAAGGTGAACTGCGCTGCTGTAAGGTTCTGGTGCCATGAATAAAAACTGAACAGGACCTCCGGGATGCAGATAATACCTCTATTCATGCCCGTTAAAGTCCGTGCCTTGGTTTCCCATTCACTGGCACTTTCTTCCCTTCCTGGGAGCCTATGTAAGGTAGGCTGCCCTGTCTTTTTTTCATTTTCCTCCTGCAGGGTTCCCTCACCACTACAGAAATCACAAACCCTTTTTCTGTCATTGCCTTCTTCCAACTTCCAACGATCTTCCTCCTTTTTTTTTTCTTCTTCCCAGAAGCAACCTCAACGTACCAGCATCTCTCCTGTTCGCTTCCAGTCGTATATCGCTCTTACTATCCCATCGTCATCACCTACCTAACTTCGCCTCACCTTCCGAACTTCCGTCAACAACCGAAAATCTCCACAATGGCACCACCTTCCAACATAACCCCCAACTTCCCCGAGGAGGTATGGCGTCTAATCATCCAACACGGAGTGACCATGACGGCAACCTCAGATTACCGCACATGGGATTGGTCCCACTCCTTCCAGATAAACGACCAGCTCCGCCACGATCCAACCGATATCCAGTTCAACCACCAGCGCTTGAGCAGGGACTACACCGCCATGCTAAACCTCGCTCTGACGTGCCGTTTCTTTCACGGCCTTGTCGCCGACGAGCTATACCAGAACATCGTACTCTGCGACGGCCACGGCATCAAGCGTGAAAATTTAGCACTCTTGCTACGAACTTTGCTTGAGCGCCCCGAGATCCGCGCCCGGGTCAAGCATATCACGGTGGTACCCTTGCTTGGTGGAATTGGAAAGGTGGTACCCTGGTCCTGGTCTGGTGGAAATGAGCCAGAGTCCCCGAACCCAACCACCCTTCGGCTGATGGGGATTGGGGCACGATCTTTTGATTACCGACATGCCTCGACCTTTTTGAGAGAAAAGGATATCAAGAAAATGGATATGCAAGCCCAGGGCGTCATCGACACCGCTGGTCTTGAGCTCGCCAACCTGCCCATCAATCGTAAGGTGAAGCAGTCGACAGCGTGGCTTGAGAGGGCGCTTGCCGCGTTGGTGTGCCTGTCGACTGGCCTCCGAAACCTGTCGATTCAGGATCCTCTCCCGACTTCTGGCTGGAAACCGGCGTGGATGTGGTCGTTCGGTGTAGACGGGTTCGAACGCCTCATTCGTACTATCCGGCAACTCCCTACTTCACAGGGAAAGATTTTTCAGAAGCTGGAAGCGGTTTCCGTCTTGACGACAAGACAAAAGAACGATTCCAAGGAGGCGTTCACCGTCTATTCCTCTCCGCGCCTGACTGGCTTTCAAGCGCTTGGGTTCCTCAGAATGAAGGACTGGTAAGTCAGAGCCTTTATCCTGGTGGCTGTTGCTGCTTTTCTACCCGCTCACCTGGCTAATACTTGCAATACTATAGGCATCGCTTGGCTGACTTCCGGTCAACCTTGGTCCACCTGGATATCGGTCACCTCTACCCGCAGTTGTTCCATAAAAGATGGATTGGCCTCGACAAGCGCAACCCGGCTCGGGCCCGCGAAGCCGCGCAGTTTAGACGTATTTTGTCGACATTCAATCGACTCAGATTTCTACGAGTCTCTTATACTCTCCTTATCGGCCACCTGGAAGAGGAGACCAAGGGATTTGGAGACATGATATCCGAACTCCTTCCTCAGTCCGTCGAAGATTTCCAGATAGCGGTCTTCAATCACGGGGTAGATACCTGGATTGAGCGACCAAACATCGACATGTCCGTCAAGTGCTTTTTCGAGGGTCTTGGGTCATGGAGATGAGAGCTGGAGCAGAAAGGGCCGAAAGGATACTGTTTCAACTTTCGCGCCACACACCGTGATCTCCGGAAATTTCGTATATTGGTCCACCAGAAGGGCAATTCCCGGGACCAATCCGAATTCTGGGTATCTAGACGGTTGATCAACTTGAAGAGGCTCCGGACATGGCTAGCTGAAGGGGATAACTATATGGCCGACGAAACATACCGCGCGTATCTCGCATATGTCGGGTATCCCAGTGATCGCGAGGATGACAAGGAAGATGCGACGGACACCGCTACGTACGATGGCTATTCCCCCGGTGGAACTCTACAAACCCTACAGGCCCAATTGGAGCAACTAGGGGTGAGCTTCAAGCTTTCTACCTTCCAACCTCCGATGTATTGTGACGAAGTGCCTTGCGGGTCGGAGGGAGAAATACGCCGGCTCATATGAGGAATTCGCGGCATTGAAGCCATCGCACGCTGTGGTCTTTCCTGGTAACGGTGTGGATTTATTCGACATGGGTCCACGCTGTATGGTGGAAGGCTGCGTCCTCAGCTCTACAAATTTCCTCTCCATAGGTTGATCAGCGAGTCGCTACCACAGAGATCTTTTGCCCAGGTGGCTACATACCTCTGCCCTTGTCGCCGTCGCTTGGTTCAGCAAACTGTTGCTCAAAAGGCTCATCACATCCAGGAGAACAGTTTGCCTATCAGCCGCCGATGGCTGAGCATGAGAGGGCATGATGTCGTGGAGAAGCCCAAATAGGAGGCGGACAATGACGCCGAGGACGGCTCCCACGATGAAGGTGTCAATATCGCTGCGGAGGATGTCTGTCCGTCACGCCGGTCCGGGCCCGACGAGAAGTTTGGGACCGCTCCATGCTAGATTCAAGCAATTGGGGCCGGAGCTCCGAGTTTCCCTCTTCCACCGCCGTATCTCGGCTAACGGGGTTGAGTGAGGGAATTCTTGGAAGGAGGAGATGGTAGATGGATTGATGGCAGTTGGCGAAGGGAGGAAGTCGGTTCAGGGAACTTGGAGGACATCAAGAGAGAGATAGTTGATACAAGTAAATACAGTGATATTCCAAGGAAATGACGCAAATGGTGAACACATGTCAAAGTTAACATGAAACGAGAAAGAAGAAAGTTGATGTGAAGAGATTCTCTTCGCACGGGCGGCTTCTAGTTTCGACTTTCGACAAGTTTGTCGCCGTCATACGCTCTTTCCCTTCCCACCAGTTGTCCATAAAGAACATGAACTCATTGTACCTTCCATTATTCTTCATAAACCCTCGCCTCCATCTCATTTCCCGTGCATCTTACTGCCAGCCGGCTAGCAGCGGCCCATGTTCCTGAGCCCTCTCTCTCCGTCACCACTTCCCCTTCCTCTCCCACCTACGCATTAGTCTCCACCCCCTTATACTCCTTACTCCCCGCCTTCATCTCCCACGGCGCAAACACATTCTTGCTCCCCTTCAACGTCTCCCTCAGCTCCGGAAAATGTCTCCCCAACACATCCTTCATCCCGCTATCCTGCACCCACTTGAACCCAACCTTGGTATACATCTTCTCATTCCACTCGCCGGCAATGAACCGATCGCTCTTCAGCCTCCTTGACGCCATAAGAATGAAGATCCTGAATGCCGTCTCGCTGAATCCGAACCCTGGAATCACAGGCTCCGAATGAGACCCGACCAAAGCGTCAACCAGGGAGATGTCGTTGTTGTAGGCTTCCGCCAGTTCTGCTGCTAGGACTTTGTTGCCGCCGGTAAGTTCTTCAAAGGTCTTGGGCACTGACAGGCGGAGCATCCTACGGAACTCGCAGTAGCGGGGGACGCCACGCTCGCGGTCGCGGAGGATGTCAACTGTTCCCAAGTCGCGGACTTGGCCGTCGGGGGTGCGCAGGTTGCGTAAGAAATCGGGGTAGTTGTTGTTGGTGATGGCGCCGGGGTAGTTGATGCCGAAGGAGTAGAAGGCGTCGGCGAAGGAGAGGCCGTCGTCGAAGGGGGTTTGGGACTTGGTGAAGGTGGTGTCGACTACGGGGATGGTAGTGGCGTGGTGACCGTCGGTGGCGGAGAAGAAGGCGATTGTTTCTGGTGGCCAACGGGGGTCAGTAAAGAGGGAATGGTGCATGTGGGAGAATGGGATGGGAGAAACAAACCAGGCATCAACGAATGCATCCGATAAACCGACACAAACTCCTCCGTCAGTGAGTACGGCGCCCCATCCTGCTCCGCTCCGCTGCCGGGAATTCCACTGATAATCTCGCTCGTCTTCGACAGTCTTCCCGCAATCTTGGTCAACTTCTCTCCGACAATCCCCCACCAGTTGGCAGCCATTCCAATCTGCAGCGCCGGATGCGCCAGAATCGCCGGCGTCCACTCGACAGTATGGATCTTGGCCATCAATGCACAATTCACCAGTCTCGCCTTATCAAAGATCTGGTCCCCGCTCCAATCCGGATACTCCTTGCGCAAAGCATCGCAAACGGCATTATGCTCCAGCGCAAACAAGGTGTGCAGGATCTCCATTCCCACCCACCAGTTGTCGTTGAAGCCGGTCAAGACGTTTCCATCTTGGTCCCGAGGGAGGAATTGCTCACGCCCGCGACTGTCGAGGGGTAACTTGCCATCCGGATCGCAGTTGCGGAGCTTCTGTGTTACGGACTCGGAGGAGCCGTAGATCTGTGATCCGTCCCACCAGTGGGTGTTGAGGTTCTTGTACCCGGGACACTTAATGTCGGATTGGTCGAGAGTCTCGTCGGGCTTTGTGGCGTAGAGTTGCATGTGCTCCTCGAGCCACTTGTCGTCCTTGGAGAACGGGACGTTCAGCTTCTCGTGGGGGTCCTAAGATACGATACCCGAAAGAGTCAGTCAATGACCGGAACTAAAAAGCAAGAAGCCGAAGCCACACGAATACTGGCAACACCCGACGTTGCACAGCAAGCCACAGGTGCATGATCGGCAAAGTCCCCAGCCCAGAAAGGAAAGTCTCACGGGAATACACACCTGCTCATGGAAAAACCAATCATGCGTCTGAAACTGGATCCATGCCGCCGCCAACAAATTCAGCGTCGTCGCCGGTACGAACTTCCCCTCCTTCCTCGCCATAAACCTCTCACTAATCATCCTCGGATTCGGTGTCATCAGCTCCTCCTCGCTCGGCTTGCCACAAGCCTCCCTCGGAAAATTTCTCCCGAACCTCATCCCCGTACACCCCATCCTGGGCTGACTCAAATCATTGAACTTGCCATCGGAGTGTCTAGCGCCCAGGTAGCGCTGGTCCGGCAGAGGATCGGTGACGGAAGTACCCTGAGCGGTGGGAGTACTGTAGGCGTCATGCAGGTTGTATTGTCGTAGCTCGATGCGGAGAAAGGCCAGGTTGAAGGCGCCGATGAAGCCGGGGAGTTTGTACCAGGGGATCAGCTTGTTGAGGAGGTGGAAGGAGGTGATGCCGAGGCGTTCGAGGAGGGTGGGGGTAAAGGAGGGGACCAGTTCGACCGGCTTCTTATCGTCGTCTGCTTTGGAGGTGGCAGAGGCGGTGGAAGAGGTGGTGCCGTTTGATTTGGAGAGGGTGTTGGGCATTTTGATGAGGTGTGGTGGTTTACAACTTTGTAAATGTTAGGTGGTTGTTGTGATGGTGAGGTTCTTGAGGTGTTGTTGATGCTTGTCGACTTGCTCACATCTTCGAGCGAGGAACTGATTAACGGAAACAGAACTCCCACTTCAACCTCAACCCAAGGACTCCCACAATCTTATACCCATTGCCTCATGCAGTACCATCCCCCCCTCTTCCACGCAGCCGCTCACTCTTCCTCCCTCCTCAACTCCTCAGCTCGACTCTTGTTACCCCCTTCGGGTGCTCCGTAGGTGTCACGGCGGGTAATCCGTAACGTCAATCCCGTATACATACGTACCTCATCGGCTGCCGCCCCCATGTCATGCTTACTCTACCCATACGTATGAGAAGGCTGAGCCCGTTGATTTTGAAAGTTTGGATGTTGATTGGACAACCAATCCGGTGTGAGATCCGGGGCCTTGTCGTGGGGTGGTAGGTGGCTTGCCGAGGGCTTACATGTAAGTAAGATGATGCTCGTTCCCTTTCGGGCTGTAGGGGATGGACAGGAGGAAGGGAACGATGCAGTGCCGCTCGATCGAGCATCGAGCTCATTGACCCCGATGTGGGAAAATTCCGGACTTCGTTCGCCGTAGTTGTGATGCATTTCGTTCCCCCTCGATTCCGTCGAACAGATGTGTGGGATTATCTGCTACACGATGCAGTAGAACTCGACAATAACTGAACACTTGTACTATCCCGTAACGAAGAACACCAACCAGTGTTTGGAGGATTGATCAATCAATGGTTACGACCAAGTATTTCAACCAATCATCACCGAATCCGGACTTGACCGGTCAGCCCATCAGCCCCCATCAGCCCGTGCCGCCCGCGTCGGCTGTGATTGCAACCCTCAGGGACCAGAGAAAGGGGGCAGTGACTGTCAGTGGAGGCAGGGGGGTTCGGACATCTTCCGAATTGAGATCTCGGTGCTCAGCCCTACGTTGCCAAAATATCACTCCTGTTTTGTCTGTTGAAGGGGCTTGGTATCGATCATTTGTTCGTGGAGTGATGAGAAGGTGGACATAGAGGGTGCAGGCATGCCAAGTGTTGTTGCACTATCTCAACGAAGCGACGGTAGACTAACAGGTCGGTCGATCTATTAAGATCATATCTTAGGTAGTCGCAACCAACTAGATAGAGTTCCAAATCGGTGATGCGAGAACTCAAAACATCAACATCATCTATCTGGACGAGATATCACCAAATGAAAATGAAGACATTTTGAAAGTTTCCTCCTTTGTTGGCTAGAGGTACCTATTGAAGAATTTTCCATTCCAGCCGGTACCTCTTTGATACCTCTACCTACATGCATCTCCGCCGCCTGCTGACCTGACCTTATGGCTTCATCGCCCGCATCAAATTGCCTCAACACGACGTTCTCCTCCATCACAGTCTACCATCGTCGAGAAGGACGGCATCCCTCTTTCCGTGATCTGCCTCCTCGTCCACTCCTAATGACCCTTCCAACAATTCCTTCCTTCATGTCCCGAAGCCAGACCGGATCCTCCTCATCTCGTCCACGACATGGATCTGTAGCGACGATTACGAACCTTGTCAAAATTTGGAGCGAGAGACTGCCAACTTTCACTTTGCGAACTTCGATATACCTAGGTACCTGTCAGGTATTGATTGACCTTACACTGTTAAGCCTCTGGGTTATTATCGTCTGCCCCCCCAACCGTGGACTGGTTGTCCCAATCAATCATCAACGAGGTTCGAAAGTTCTGCTACCGTTCGATACATGTATCACTGGCGGTTTTTTGGAGAAGATGGAGAAATGAAAGGTCCAAGGTCTGGTTTGGCATTAGGAACTATGTAGTTTGGAAACTATGTAATCGTGTGCACCGATCCCATGAGGTGATAGGCAAAGGCTGCATTGGATGAATCGGTCTACCGTTCACCCCTCAGCCGTGGGATGAGGCAGGGCTGTAAACTCTGAGTTTGTTCGTCAGTGTCAGACATGATCATCAGATGGAGGGAGGGGCTCATAAGAATTTTTCACTCACGTTGAGAGGAACGATGGTTTCGAACTAGAAGCTCCGCAAACAGCTGGAGAAAGTCGTCGCTTCGCTTGATGCTAGACTCTACTTTCTCCAGCTGCTTGTGGAGCTTCTCCGCTTTCTGTTCTTGCCTCATCAGCAGAGGAACCCTGTTGGTTGATGAGTCGAGCTAGCAGCCATCCATACCAGTATCAGGCCTGTCATCAGACCATGCGCTTCAGAGTGAGTGACTTACTTGACGCAGTCCGTAGCTGCGCTGGCCATAGGATTGCTGCTGGTAGCAGCCCTGGCCGCCGATGTTGGAACTGGTGTTCGAGCTGGTGCTGAAGCTGGTGTATTTGGACAAAGCGACACTACTTCTGGTTGCTCAGGGTAGCAACGGCGCCCAGCCAGTGAGTAGGTGGGCTGCTGGGCACCGTAAGGTAGCTGTTGCTACCCTGAGCAACCTCTAGGCTCCCCCAAGACCAGAAATTGTATGGATGGGTTCTGCTCCCGCGCAAGAAATATCAGCATCAACTCAGATATCGGGCAGTCACAAAGGACAAAACAAGGAACAACTTACCTGGGTCTTGGAGGAGCCTAGTTGTGAAGTAAGTCGAGGGAGTGTTGAACTGTTGTGTGTTGGAACCAACTTGCTTGAAGTTGTTGGGAATGGAACTGATGCGCCCGAAGGCGATCGATGTGGAAGGAAGGAAGAGAAGAGGAGAAGAAATTTTTCGGGGAAAGAAGGAGGGGAGGACCGCCTTTTATAGACGAGGAGGGGGAAGGAGAGGACGGGGCGGGAAGAGGAGGGGGTCCACCTGAATTTGCAGCAACAGCTGTCAAGCGTCAGAACAACAGCTTGTCTACGTCTGGCAGACCTCCGAAGTCCACTTGAAGATGCAGCAACAGCTGTCAGCCTGTCACCCGGTCAGAGAACGAGGCTCTTCAGGTCTGGCGGACCGCCAAAGTCCAGATGACACAGCTTGTCGGCACCTGTCAGTGCCTGCAGACCGAGGCTCTTGCCGTGTGTTGTCGTCCCTTTGCCAGCCATATTGAGGGAAGTGGAAGGAACGAGGCCGAAGCAAACGGTACGTATTCGTCTGGACCAGTGAAGTGTGTTCACTGCCCCCTCGTCCGGTCCCCGAGAGGCACGTGGGGGATCAAAATCGACTGAGAGAGAAGGTAGGAACAGACGAAGCAATGCCCCCAGGCAGCAAGATGTGGTAACGCTGGTCTGCGTCCTTGGTGGTGACGGGACCCGACGAGCACAATGGTGATAGTTGTGTAATAAACTAGCCCGTAGAGTAACGAAATCATCATCATTCATCGTCCTCGTTTAAGTCTAGAGCTAGCGTCTATAGAGTTGCCAAATGCCAATAAATCCCGATTCCTCTTCTACTTCCATGCCCTCTCCCTGTTTCGCAATAATGCTTGGTGATGCGTAAGTTCGTAACCGTGGTGACAGCCCAGCTGAACTGACAGGGCTGAGTATCAGCCGAGACTGCTGGGAACTGTTATCTGAAACCTCACACAGCGATCACATTATCTCTGCAAAATATGAGTCCGCTAGGTGACTAAGTGATTGACCACAACCTCACATAGCGCCCAAAACGACAGCGAGGACGACACTCTTCTACCTCTACCAAACAATCCACCACCACAGGGACTTAACCAAAAGCCCGCCTTTCCTTTGTCAACACAACTCTGAGCAAGAATCTGAAGGAAACCCAGAAGACGCCCTCGCCAGCCCCTCAGCGTCATTTTCACCGAAAACCTCACCGAGAACTTCCCTCGCGACGTCGCTACGGTGATCATCACGGTAACGCCTCAACCAGCGCTATCACCGAAACTACCAGAACGAGCAGCCCATTTCAAATTTCAAACTTCAAACCTGCCCGATCTACTTGCAAGGTGAGTTCTCCTAGTCCTCACCTTAAGAACCATAACCAACCMCTCCCCCCCCCCCCCCACCTGCACCTTCCTCACCCCTTTCTCAACCCTTCCTCACCCCCCTCACCACAGACCTCATACCTCTAGACTCCATATTAACACTGCTCCAGCTCAACGAATTCCCAAGACCTCACCTCACCTTAGGACTCAACCATGCCTTCTCAACCCCCYCCCCCYCCCCCTCCATCGATCACAATCATAATCACATCCCCCCCCTCATCAAACAACCACCACTACGACCGCGACCGCGACCGAAACCATCCAGACCACAGCCACGACCAGAACCACGATCACCACCACCATCACAACCATCACCACCAGAACCAGCGTCACGACCACGACCATCACTGCGACGGAGATTGACGAGTATACGGCCACGGAAGTGGAGGTGACCTTTGACACAACTATGGAGATGGATATCTGGGAACTCTAGACCCCCAGCCCCGCGGGCGCTTGCGGCGTTGCCTTGTGGACATGACATAATGCCTAGAGAGGCAAGCTGGATGGGGTCATGGATGGGTGGAGAGGGCCGACGTCGGTGTGGCGAGGCTTTGTTGCTTGTCATGTCGTGGTCTCGTCGGTGTATGTATTCCTTTTGTCATGTTGTTCTTAGGCAGCAATACTAATAGTTTTGCAGTCTCCATCCAGCTATATTAGTTGGACATCGTGGATACACTCTGACTCGTGGTATTGAGCCTCATCGAATCGACATGGAGGTACTGGTATAAGGGTGATATGAAGGGAAGACGAGGCAAGGCAAGCGGGCATGAAAGGAAGGAAGGAAGGAAGGAAGGTACTCACATCGTAGTCTAGAAGAGCTCTGAAATGATTGACGCTGCTTCCCTCCCTCCCAACTCTTTTTCATATTCTTTAATACTCTGAAGCCTCTCTCGAACACGATTCTACCGGGCTTCATTAACCATTTCGTTCAGTTGTTAGCGTAGGGGCAGACGGATGTCACAGATGCTTGCCCTCCGAAGACTTCGCCTCCTTGAGAATAACAAAAGATAATCGGGTATATTGTCATCAGTCATCACAGTCAGTATCCTCCTCCATGTCTACCTCCGTATCCCATACCCCCCCTCCATGCCTTGCCCTGCTCCTCTCCTCCCTCTCCCCTCTTCTCCTCCCTCAATATATTCCTCGTCCTATACAGCAACCACCACTAACCCCTCACTCAGCAGGCTTAACACTCTGCGGATTCCAAAAAACCTCCTTCGGATCCCACACCTTCTTAACCCTCCTCAACTCCTCATAATTACTCCCCCAATACTGCTCCTGCGCATCCTTCAGCTCCGGATCGACATAGCCCGCATACGTCCCGAACGCGCGCGTCGACTTGGTAATCTGGTTATGGAAATTATCCAAGAAGCCCTTCGTCTTCTCGCTGAGCGGTAAACCGACGCCGTAGCTCTGGTAGAACATCACCTTGTCTCTGTGCGAATAAGCGGTGGCGTTCATGGGCACGTCAGCGATGGCGCCGCCGGTGGCGTCGAAGATGATGAACCAGAGCGGGGTGCCCTTGGCTTGGGAGTCGGTCCATTTAAAGATGTCGGCGATGCCGGTGGTGTTGATTAGGTCTTCACGGCGGAAGGCGAGGGACTTGGCGTAGAACGGGGTGGCGAGGCCGGATAGGTACAGGGCTTCGTTTTCGCCGTCGCGAGCGAGGGCCGTGAGCCAGTCGTTGTTTCCTACCGAGTCCTTCTTGCCGGGGAGGCGGTCCGGGATGCCGCTGGCGCGGTACTCGGCCTCGGTGCCGTAGAAGGTGCCGGTGATGATGGCGCCGGTGGGGTTGAGGATGAATTCGGAACCGAAGCGACGGTCGAGTTTGGGATCGGAGATTAGGTCTTGCCAGGCTGAGTAGGTCGAGGCAACATCGGCGGATTTGCCGAAAATGAAGGTGTAGCTGTACTGGACTACGTTGGCGGGCTCGGGATGGGTGCGGACGACGAACTCGGTAATGACACCGAGACTGGAAGCGGCACCTCGAAGGCCCTGTTCTCTGTTAGTGGACGGCGGGGGAGAAGGACGAGGTAGACATACCCAGAACAGGTCAGAGTTTTGAGTCTCGCTGGCCCTCTGGATCTTGCCATCGGCAGTTACCACTTCCACCTCCAAGATGTGATCCAAGGCGCTTCCCCACATGCGCGACATTGGGCCAAGACCACCCTAGGAAGATGTCAGCAACCTGGTCTATCATGGATCTCCAGTGCCGAGGACCTACAATGGTAGCATGTCCACCTATACCCACGTCCGGACATACGCCATAAGCCATGGCCCGGCCGCCCGCATCATGTAACCTATCCGTGACATGTCCAAGACGGCTGCCGGCACCTATTGTGGCTTGCCATGTCTTGTTGTCCATGGAGAACTGCTGAAAGTTTTGAAGGTCGATGGTAATAACTCCATCTTGACCTCCCCCTAGGCCTACGTTCATCTCAGTTAGCGTCCAGCAATTCTTGCCCGTAGTGTTGTATCCCAGCGAGTGACCTACCATAATTCCTGCGTCCCTCGTTAGCAACTATCCACTACATGGAAGAACACAAGCGAACTTACCCAAACGAATGCCCTCCCGACTTAGCCTGCACCTTGTACCCGTTCTTGGTAGCACACTTTACTACCTCGGCCACATCGTTGCTATCCCTAGGCCTCACAACGGCCTCGGGGACCACTTTGATATCGAGATTGTACGGCTTGACCCATGATAGTTGGTAAAGAGGTTGGCTGGGATATGCTGCGAAGTGGGAGCGGCCGTTGGCAATGCCATCGATGCACGTTTGGAGTGCGCTGTGACCTTGTCCCATTGTTCCTGGATTGACCGAATGCAAGGTCGAGTATAGAGAAGGAAGGAAGGAAGGAAGGAAAGAATACGTGGAGAGGATTAGAACAGAAGAGGCTTAAGTGTTTGGAGACTGGAGCAAACACGGAATCCGAGTGATATGCGTGATAAACGATGAGTTGTAGGTGGGGTCGTACATGGACATGGGAGGTATCATCCCAAGCTAAAAGCTGAGCTGAAGCCATCGATCCGTCATACTGCAAAAAAATCCGAGTGGAGGGAGACGATCAAACAAGGCGCAGTGCATTGACGTTAGTACCTAATAGTAGCCACAAAATAAGGGCAGCTTTGAACGAGTCAACGACTGGGAAAGGGTACTCGAGGGTTTGGAGAAGCCACATTGGACGGGAAGCCTGACCGGCTCACCGGGTGGCATGACGGAATCGGGTTGATGGACGAAACAGATTTTGTCAGGGCAGCCACCTTGGACGCCTTGGCTCGATGTGTGGATGACCGAGGAAGGCCTTGTAACGCTTTGTTAGATCCGAGTTTGCGGGATGTGAGTCGTCGACTCGTCAGATGGGGTCATGTGACAAACATGATGAGGCTCGGCGGTGGTACAGGACCAGAATTGATAACCAGGTCCAGATATTTGGCAGTCACTTGATGTCTGCGAGAATAATATCCCAAGCCAATATTGAAAATGTGCATATCACGGCTGACATCAACGTCCTGCCTCCCCCAAAGAGAGTCGGCCAAGTGGTGAAGCCCGAAAAGAAAGAAGAGTGGCTGCCTCGCGCATTTGCTACGTCAAAGCACAGGAAGGGGGCAGGGCAGGAAAAAACAGGATGATGTTGGGAGACGAGTGTTTTGTGCCCAATGAGTCCTCACAAAGGAAAGGAAGTCCAGGGGCACAAGAAGCAAACCTGCTGACAACGTTTCGTCCGGTTACCGCAGTTGGTGTTGGCGTTTCCATTGCCGCCCCCGTATAACCTCGGAATCCGTATTCGAATAGGAATACCGAACGAGAACTTTGAGTGCTTCGAAAACGACGAGACGATGCCCGAAACGAGAGGACAGTCAGTGACACTGCGCGGCGGTTACCAAGCAGCTGGCTGTGCAGAGTCATGGATGGCATGATGTCCAAGACTTTGGTATCCAATCGCCTTTCTTCAGCTGCATCGAAGGTTGAAAGTTTTCTTTTGGTCACCAATGGCCAACGAGAGAAGGATGACGTTGAGAGAAGAAACAAGACGAGTTCGCGAAGAAACGAGGAGGGGTTCGTGACGGGGCATGCGGTGATTGGTTAATGATCGGAGGGCAGTCCCTGCAATATCATGCTGGTGTTATACTAACACTTTGACGTCGGTATGTTCGAGGGAATTCTAGGAATTTGTTAGCACCGAAACCTCTGTGACCTGACGGAAGATCGCCAACTCCGATATTGCCCTATCTTCCCACAGCCAAAAGAATGAGAGAATTTGTTAAGGCCGCATCTCTGCAAGCTCCGTCCAAGAACAACGGAAGATCAACGAAAGGTTTTCCCCTTGTTCACCATCTCGGAATAACTTCACGACACACACAAGTTAAAAAAAAGGACGATACCGAATGAAGAACGGATCAAGGCAACTTTTCACAGTCAAATAAGTGCAACTAACTGGGTGTTGTCAACGACACTAGGTATGTTTCGGGCGCTAACACTCTACCAAATTGTCCGCCAACTCTCTAGCACTCTTGTTAACGTCAAATCTCATCAAGTATATTCCTTAAGAAGTTCACCATTAAGATTCACATTTCTCACGTCGCCATATCCATCATTTATACATGTTGAGTTAACGACAGAAGTTATTTAACAAGAACCAACTTCCCAGATCATAAACCCCCCCCCCCCCCCCAAAAAAAAAAAAAAAAAAAAAACGAGCTATCCAAATTATTTTTTCTCACCACCTCCAAGCCCCCGGTACAATCTCTTCCACCACACCGTGGTCCACACCCAATTGCACCACTCCCTTTTCTGAGAGTGTCGTCGGCACAATCAAAGCCTCAATTGTCGAACTCGCATTCGACACCGCCTTGATGCGCACTCTCCTCCTTTTTACCCCTCTTTCAACTTCATGTTCCTCTGATGTTTGCCTGTGACAAGTAGTAGCCTCCAGCCGCTCCTCACAATCTGAGCTCTCGGCACTGCTTCCCCTGAAACTTAGGGAAGGTTCGGATCCCCAACTTGCACTTGGTGTTCCGGTGACACTTCCACTTCCACTCTCATGACCCCTTGAGCCCAAACGACTAGAGGTACGACTGGAGGTAGATGGAGATGTACTCTTGGTCATCATCATCTCATCCTCGCCTGCCTCTCCGTTATCTGTACCCACCACGCTTTTTTCTTCCTGTCGAGGGGTTTGGGCTTGGGCTTGATGAGCTTGATGAGTTCCAACTTGCCCGCCACCGCCCCTCTCCTCGCCATTGCCAACAGAGTCAGAGACAACAGTAACGTCGACCGGAGCGACAGAGACAACGTTTGTAGCTCCAGGAGCAACAGGACCACCAGCCCCCAGGTCCACAGCCATAACACTCTGCCAAGGAATCTCCTCCTCCTTCTGCCTCACTCCCCCCTCCACCATCCACCCCTCCGTCCGTTCCCTCTCCTCCCTACTCTCGCTCCTTTCCATCTCCTCGCCCTCCACCGCCTCAT
The DNA here is from genome assembly GCA_009805225.1 of Neurospora sp. LNF1-1. Taxonomy (NCBI): domain Eukaryota; kingdom Fungi; phylum Ascomycota; class Sordariomycetes; order Sordariales; family Sordariaceae; genus Neurospora; species Neurospora sp. LNF1-1. Next base: position 46,330 of record RAOM01000036.1, read on the forward strand.
CATACATCTCCCTCATCTTCTTGAGTTTCCCCTCGTCCCTCGGATGCGCATCAAAGGGAAAGCGACACGGTTTAGCAATCAACAGCGGCGTGTAATCGTTCCAGTGCACCGGTAATTCCCTTCCAGTCAGCGGGTCGGTCTTTTTGGTGATGGTGAACGCCCACGCCATGCCGCCCATGGTTAAGAAGAGATCCTGTTCGACGATGGGCACGCCTTGGCAGGTGCGTCGGCCGAAGCCGAATTGGGAGAAGCCGGCGAGGTTGGGGTAGAGGGTCAGGGGTTCGCGATAGGTGGATGGGTAGGAGGGGAGGAGGAAGCGGGAGGGGTTGAAGGTTTCGGCGGAGGGGTAGGTGGTTTCGTCGCGGGTTATGGCCCTGTGGTGGAGGGGGTTGGGGGTTAGTATGGATGGGCGAGGGGAGAGGGTGATGGATGGGGAATGAAGATGAGGAAATTAAAGGAGGGGAGGGGGGTTGAGGACGGGAGGGGAAGACTCACCACTCAAGAGCGTGGATGGTGGCTCCAGCAGGGATGAAGTACCCATCATAGACATCATCTTTCTCAATCGCATGCGGAATTCCTAACGTAGGTATCATTCACCGTCAGCATCTCCCCTCTCCCCAGCATCAACAAAACAAGACGGAGACAAGAAAATAACATACCAGTAGGCACCGGCGGCCTCCACCTAATAACCTCCTTAACCACCGCCCTCAACAACGGCAATTTCTCCCGATCCTCCCACACCGGACACCTCCCCGCCAACTTGGTATCAATCTCCTCCTGCAACCGGGCCTGCCACTCCGGATAATGGCACATGGCCAATATATAGCTCTGAATCGGGCTTCCAATCGTCAGAGCACCAGCAATCGCCATCAACCCAACCACATGCATCGCCTCATCCACATCCGCCTCCGCCTCCTTGGCTTTTTCCTCCTCGTCAGTGTCACTTGCGCTGATGATGGATTTCTTAGAAGAAGAAGAAGAAGAAGAACTGACGCCACCACCACCGCCTTGGCCTTGGCCTTGCCGCTGCTGCTGCTTCTCGAGAAAAGTGCGAATGAAAGAAGGCTCAGCCCTTCCAACATCCATCATCCTTCTGACAAACCCAATGTTGGAGCGGAACTGTTTATCCTCCAAGTCATGGCGGGCCTTTTCCTTTTTCTGCCAGGGCGAGAGGGCGAGGGGCAGGTGCCGGAGGAAGGAGATGACGTTGGGCAGGGCGCCCGAGGGCGAGATGGTCTCGAGTAAACCAAACGTGGTGTGCCGCAGGATTTGGGCCGGGTGGGCGCTGCCCCATGATAAGCGGGAGATGGTGCGCGAGGTGAATTGCTCAATGTACTCGATGTAGTCCTCGGGGGATTGGGACAGCAAGTACAGGAAGCGGTTGCGCTCGAGGGTGGGGTAGTCGTGGAGGGAGGCGAGGGCCGAGGTGTGCATGAGGTGGTTGCAGAGTTTGCGTTGGCGTTTCCAGGCGTCTAGACGGTTGAAAGACTTGTCAGTACCTGGGTAAGATACTTACGGGGCCTCGCCTCTCCTCGTGATAGGTGTGAGGTGAGGTGATAGGGGGAGAAAGGAAAGAGGGCTCTTACCATTCCGCCCAAGAAGAGCCAGGTAATCACCGCTTGTCCGGTTATCAGGCAAGTTGGGAATCTGGGGCCGGTCAGAGTAGATGTTTGCTCGTCGGGCCAGGAGGTCGTGAGCAATCTTCTCTGAGGAGATCCAGACGTGGGTGACGCCGAACATCTTGGTCTGGTAGATCGGACCATAGACCTTGCTCCACTCGTAGAACTTTAGCCATGACCCCTTTTCGGGTATATCGTGGACACGACCTATGAAGGGGAGATCTGAGGTGGAGAGTTTTTTTTTTTGTTTTCAGTCAGCAAAGTTCTTGTTATGTAGGTACATCCTGTAAATGAAGAACAAGTCACGGTATGCATGTTTCTATCAAGAAAACTTGGAAAAAAAAAAAAAAAAAAAAAAAAAAAAAAAAAAAAAAAAAAAAAAAATATCACCAACAAGACCACTAACACGGTCAAGAGGGTTATTGGGAGAACACACGCCATAGTTGTGTGGCTGTATGTCTTTGTTTCCTCCCTCTCGGAGGAGCCGTTAGCCGCCGGGCGGTTGTGGGAAAAAAGACACACCAAACTGGACGGGAAACCAGGAAGGCAGAGTTCCGACCCCCGAAATGCTCGGTTTTGGACAGGAAGAGAGAGCAATAGGATGGAAAAGGCGAGATGCAAGAACAGTAAGACTCCGAACTCCAGTCTTGCTCGGATCCGTTCTCTGCTGGGTAGAGGTACTGAGAGCTGGGTTTTCTGGGTATATGATGGCTGGCTCCTCGGACTTGTACAACACTTCGCAGACGCAGACGCACTGGTTCAGTACGGCGGCTATGCGTCGGAGGTCGTATATAAGGACTGGAGGGAAAAACAAAAGGGTGTTGCAAAAGACTGTCTGCGCTGAAGGGGGGATGGGCAGTCAGCGGCTGGTAAATTGGTGGGTTTGTATGTCAAAAACTCGGGAGGTAAGCTCTTCGAGATGAGCAGGGGAATGGTAAGGTCATAGTTATGTGTGTGATCTAATCTTACAACAAAACTATCCTCTACGTCGATCCGTCTTTCCCGTGAGTGATGGGGTTATATCTGGGAAGATCCGGTACAGATAAAGCTTTCCCGGACCTTGGCCATCCATTACCCCTGGTATGAGGCTGACCTGACTTTTCCTGCCAGCAACAGATAGGGATCTCGCTGTAACCCTCTCATTGTGACTAACACATGGGAACGATCTGAATCGACAATGTGGCTCTAATGCTCACTTGCTACAATCGACGTTGCGTAATGATTGAAGAACGACATCATCGTTTTGTCACGGAAGGCAGAGAGATCTGTAAGGGGATAGGTGTAGTGGCTCTGTCGAACATTCTCCTTCAAATTGTTGCAAGCCTGCTTCCACCATTAGTCAAGACAGGTTACCAGAAATCCGAGGGACATGGCTGGCGGCTCTAGCGTGTATGTTGATGTTGATGTTGATGGAGTACCATTGTCATTCGATGCAGGCCAGCTGCCTGGCCATGTACTCCAATGTTCGAAGGGTGCCACTTGAGGCTGCGAGCCGTCATCCGTCTGCGACTCGATTAAGAGACTGGCATTATCTTACGCTTCCCTCTGACACCTGCCAATATAGCGGGTCGTTTTTGGCCGTAAATTTCTGTCGTCCCAATACCGGCGGGAGTTTTAATTGCTACGATGACAAGTTCAACAACCCATCAATGATGAAGGGAAAAGGTTCCGAGGTACCGTAGAAACTTGGGAAATTCGCCATCGTCAGTCTCCTCTTTAGGCGCCGGACAGGGGGCAGATCTGTGTAGGGCAAGTTAGAGTGATGGGCAGTGTCCTCGAGTTTCACTAAAATGGACAGACATATCTGCTGGTGTATGCGTGCTTACGGGGCGCCGCCTGCTGCCGGAGATTGACAATGGCGAATTTCCCGAGTTTCTACGGTAGGAATTCAATCCAAATAAAGAGTCTTTAGCGATGCACTGAAGTTGGCAATGCAGTGAAGTTGGCGATGCAGTGAAGTTGGTGATGCATTGAAGTTGGCGATGCATTGAAGTTGGCGATGCATTGAAGTTGGCGATGTACCGTAGAAACTCGGGAAATTGGCCAAACCCTATGCCTCTTTGAGCGCCGGGCAGAGGGAAGAAATCTGTCAGAAATATGCCCCGTAAACACGCATATACAGCAAATGTATTTGTCCAGTTAGTGAAAACTCGAGGACATTGCCCWCCACGTTAAYTTACACACATTCGAATATACAGCGAAGCGACCGGCSTGATCCTGCCAGCTGCCTRCACRAATMTGCCMTMTGTCCGGCGCTCAAAGARGGATAGCKTTTGGCTCATCTCCCGAGTTTCTACGGTATTGAAGTTGGCGATGCACAGAAGTTGGCGATGTACTGAAGTGTCAGAGGCTTATTGACTTGGCGGCTAGTGACAAATGCGCAGGAATGAAAAACATTCTTTCATCGGAAATTACTATAAAAAAAGGTAGATATTTCATGTCAGCTGTCATGCAGGTAGGTGCCATTGGTGGAGTAAGTGGTGCATGAAGTCAAAAAGGGTGCGCGAGGACATTTGGTATGGTGCGGGAAGTTAAGCTCATTCATTATCTTTGGCTGGCCCACCAGACAGACCTCCAATGATGGGCGGCAGGACAGTTGGATGTTGTATAAAGTCGCCACGGTCAATGGCCTGACCCTTGCTGAGCCTGAGTCCAGATGGTGCCACTATAGACATGTTGGTGTAAGTCCCATGGTCGAGAGAAGAATAAAAGAGGCCAAGGCCGCCTTCCCGTCGGAGGATCAGAAATGGTGGTCACCCCCGGAGATGATCGACGATGTTCGGGACCGCATGAAGCAACGTGGCTCCGACGTATGTTGCTGTAAGCTCGAAAGTGCTCGAAGCCGGAGATGTTGAAATTTGGGACGATGATGTTATGGCATGTAAGTCACCCAGTGACTGCTTAGGTCATGCGTTCAGAATGGTGGATCAGATGCGTATCGTTGTGAGGCCAGTTCTCTCGAATATCCGCCGTTGTCAAGTCAATATTGATCGACTTCAAGGATAACTTTCAACACGTTGTCCGGTCACAATTTTGGGTACGGTTGACGACTTGTAGTGTATGGCGGCCGTCGTCTTCGCTGACGCCGTGGGGATGTCCGCCTCGAGTCGAGGATCTGGTTGAATGTTCATGGAAGTGTCGATCCCCTGTGACCATGCTCGCGCCATGTTACATCAGGTTGCTTTGATTTTCAGACCAGGAAGTAGTAGACTTTGGGGAGCGATATACAAAACATACCTTAGTCTTCTCTGTGCCGGTAGCACAACATTGGACTTCTCATTGGCCCCCTAGGTCAGTAGCCTCGATGGGAGTGTAGTGTTAGGATGTTCTCTGCATCGAATCGAACGAGAACTGAACTGACAGGCGTAAGAGATGGCATCGCAGAACCCCAGATCCGAGAGATAAGATCAGGGGTGCTTTCCCGGCGCTAAGGCTAGAGCAAGAAGGGAAATGCACTGTAAGTGCGAGCTGCCACGTTTTTTTTCAAGTGTCAATACTGCGACCCTTTTCGCGTTAGCATGATCAAAAGCAAATGGACGGGCCCGAGTATCAAGGATAAAATTGATGGCTTCGACGCCGAATCCTTCTCTGTTCCAAAGAAGAAAGAAAGTTGGTAAACCTCGGAGACTCTCTAGCTAACCGTTCAACGCCGTGGAACATCCAGACCAAGCTGAAACGAAAATCACTTCCGAAATAAGAAACGTTAATGAAGAACACGGAAAGGGAAAATGGAAGACGGATACTGTCAGCGGCTGTCAATGTTGGCCCTCGCATTTGGGGCGGCTGTTGGACGGCATGGAGTGGCATCCGCGGCGGGGTGAAGTACCGTGCCGTCGAGAGATGTCATTGCCGAGCCATGCGTGCGGCTCCACTAAGCCCGCGACCCTCCTCCGTATGCCGGCCGGTCTTCGTCCCGGAGCGGGTGGCTGGCACTGGCTTGACTGATGTCTCGTTGAGCATGGAACCATGTTAAGATTTGGGCTGATAAGACGGGAGCTGACTCCCGGACAGGAAATGGAGATTGTGATGGCCCGATGAATCCAATATCTGATGGTGATCACACAACTCGGTCCCGGTGTCTCCCATCGACGTTTGGCAGATCTGTTCGTCAATGTCAGCATTATCAACACGACACAACGTATCACAACACAAGAAAAACATGGACCAGCTTGCTTGAACTTTTTTTTTTTTATTCATCCAGACCGTGCCCCAAGATTTGAGTCCTCCTCCCAACGCCTTTTCCTTTCTTCTTTCTTGCTTTCGCTTTGACATCCGCATCGTCATCAAGCATGATGTTGGTCACGCTGCGAGGGCCCGACCGCAATGCTGCTTTCGCTTGCTTCTGCAATTGCTTTTGCGTATGTTGCAAGCGCGGAAGCGATGCAAGGTGAGCTGATCTCAGCTAAGCTGCATTTTCCACTCCACCGAACACTGCGTGCATCCACAGTTGTCAAGACACTGATTTCGTGAGTACGATGCAATGTTGATTGGGGGATATGATTTGTCGGTCGGGCAACTCGTCGTCCTCTTCCTCTCGTTGATTTGAACAGATCCGTTGCTTCTCAGAATGGGTATATAAGTTCGAAATATCGACGTTCGGCTACTCGCTGTGAAGATGAGTGATCGCCGCATACATTTACATACTAAATGGCCCGAGTCAGCTTATCAGTCTTCCAATCCATGCAACCATCAGTCAGGGGCAACAGGAGAAAACATACCGCTCGACAGGGCTCAAGCCAATGAGGCGCATGCCGTTAGCCAAGACAGTCTGCACAGCAGTGTACAGGGCCAGACGGGCCTTCATCAACTCAGGCTCGCTACCGACGACCTGGAGCTGGTCGTAGCTGCTGCTGAGCGCGTGCGTCAACTTGAACAGGTAAGTAAGGACAGTGGTGGGCTCGAGGGTCTTGAGCGTGTTCTTGACCACATCGGGCCACCCGGCCATGTGGCGGCACAGGTTGATGGCGCTGGTCTCGGTAAGGAGAGACAGGTCAGCGGTGGCGAGCTCCTCGTCCGACACGCCAGCCTTGCGCCTGATGGAGTTGAGGCGGGCGTGGGCGTACTGCAGGTACGGGCCGGTGTCACCCTCGAACGAGGTCATGGTCTCCATGTTGAAGGTGTAGTTGTTGATTCTGCAAGGGATCACGTTAGCTTGTGATTCTGGCACTCCATAAGATAACTGGGAACCCCCATCTTACCTCTTGCCAGACATGTCCTGGACCATGACGGACGAGATACCGAGAACATCGGCGGTGGCCAAGGGGTCCTCAATCTGGGAGTACTTGTTCTCGTTCTTCTTCATGACCTCGTGCATCTTGTCGGCAACGTCACGGAGAATGTCGTCGAGGAACTTGACGGTACCCTTGCGGGTGGACATACCAAGGACGAGACCGAAGTTGATGTGCTGGCACTTGTCGGCAATGTCCTTGTAGCCGAGGAGCTCGATGATCTTGAAGAGCTGCCTCAAGTGGAGGTCCTGAGCGGAGGCGACGACATAGATCATCTTGTCGAAGTGGTACTTCTCGTGACGGCCGAGAAGCTCGGAAATATCACGGGTGAGGTAGAGGGCAGTGCCGTCCCTCTTCCTGACGAGAGGCTTCTCGAGACGCTTGCCCTCCTTGCCGGGGACGAGCTCGGAGAAGTCGATGAGCTGAGCGCCCTTGTCCTCCTTGCAGATCTTCTTCTCCTCCATGAGATTGCCGACCTGGTTCATGGCATCCTCGGTGACCTGGGATTCACCGGAGTACTCGTCGAAGTGGATGTTGAGGCGGGCATAGGTGTCCTTGTAGCGAACAATGGAGAGGTCACGGAAGCGCTTCCACATGGCGAGGGCATCGGCGTCGCGGTCGGTCATCTTCTTGAAGTAGCGACGAGCCTGCTCGTCCAAGCTGTTGGCCTCGAGGGCAGAAACATCCTCGCCGGCCTCCTTGCGCTTGGTGAAGTCCTCCTTCTCGGCGGTCATCTCGGTGTTGATGCGGACGTAGAGCTGGAAGAGGTGGTTGATGGGGTCCTTCTGGAGGGCCTCCTCGTCGCCATACTTCTCGTAGGCAAGGGCCAAGAGACCGTACTGCTTACCCCAGTCGCCGAGGTAGTTGATGCGGATGACATCCCAGCCAGCGCCGGCGTAGAGGTTGGAGAGGAAACCACCGATGATGGTGGAACGGAGATGGCCGGCGTGGAAAGGCTTGGCAATGTTGGGGGAGGAGAACTCGACGATGATGCGCTTCTGGCCCTTGCTGGGGTCCTTGGGGTCCTTGAGACCGTCGGCCTTGTTGAAACCGTACTCGGCGCCCTTGTTGTGGACCAAAGGAATGACGGCGTTGACGAGGGGAGAGGCCTTGACGAAGAAGCTGAGGTGAACCTGGCTAACGGTGGGCTTGGTAAAGAGGGGATCGGTGTCGGGGAACTGGAGTAGAGCGAGAGGGTTAGTTACTGTCGCAAAGCGCATCACATCGCATCGCATGTCTGGTTGATGGATGTATGTACCTTGGCAGCCCACTCCTGGGCGAGCTCGTCAGGCTTCTTGCCCTTGACCCTGAGCGCGGGGACGGGCAGGGCCATGTCGCCCTTCTCGAGACCCGAAGTCCATCCAAGGTTGGGGTAGATGATTTGAGTGTCGACGCCGGTGACCTCGGACAGGACGTTGGAGAGGTGGGCGCGGTAGAGGTCCATGAGGTTCATGTCGGGGTACGTGTCGGGGAACTTGGCCTTGACGGCGTCGAGGCTGAGGCCATCGACCTGCTTGACCAACTGGTCAATGGGAGCGGCGGTGGTCATTGTGCTGCTGTACGTGCGGCGTGCTGCGCGACCTGTGCTGAAGCGAGATGTTGAAAGGCTGCTGCTGGCGATGGTGGTGTAAGAGGAAGCGATTTTGGTGGAGGAGGAGGGGCAATTCTTGGAGTACAAGTGGGGGCGGCCCGAGTAAACAAAGGTCGTCCTAGCAAGAAGAGGAGACCGAAGAACAGACTTGAGAGAATTGGAGGGAGCACGTAAAACACCGCGCAAAAGGAGTGCTTGACAAGCCGTCATGAGCAGTGATTATCCTTTAAATAAGTATTATCCCGGTCCAATTGGGCATATGAGTCGTCCTACAAGGCTGTAACCTTTGGCGTTTTAGTGACTCAAAATTTCTTTGCAGTTTTGCGCACATCGCCCCGGATGCGCCCAGTCAAATTCTCAGTTGGAGTTGTGCACGGTTTGACCTAGCGGGATAGGGAGGCTACAGCCAATAATGAGGCATTAACAGGAAGAGAGGACCGTGCAGGACTAGGCGGCTAGGGTCCGGCCTAGGCAGTTCTTTCCACGCGGGTAGGACGCAACGCTACCATCCCGCTGCGGGGCAGTGACAGCTTCAGCCCTTCCTCCAGGGGTTGATGCTTGACCATCGAGGTTCTCAGTTCTTATCCGAGGGCATCCGTCTTGTCGACCATGAATATCTCCCCAGAGTCAAGTCTGGCCGGTGAGTCAGGCACGGCGTCGGGCCTTCAGGGGGAGGGAGTTCGCTGACTCTGGATGACCATTTGCTCCTCGTCCGAATGATCCCTTTTCCTTAATCGTGTTATTGTGTAGGCATCGATCGACCTTATCAACCGCGATGGGTAATCACGTTGAAAGACTCATCATGACCTCAATACGGGACAACATCAGCTTGACGTTCCAATGTTCCCGAGGGTCACGCTTTACTTGACCATCCAGGTTCTTCAACAACTGTTTGGCTTCATGTCCTTCGCTTCCAGTCTCATCATCAAGAAGAGCGGTCAACCAACGCCTCGAGTATGTAGTCATACACATTTATTCTACCCAACTTCCACAAGTCCTAGAACATCAAAACGAATACTCCTCCACAAAAAGCCCAATCCCCTGCGCCCCCGTCCCCTTATGCACCGCCCTCTCATCCGCCAAACTCGCCACACAATTCCTCACCTTGGCAACCAACGACGGCCCTCCACAAACCACCACCTTGGTCTCTCCTCCCGTGGCCTCCACAGGCGCCCTGATGAACGCCGCAATATCCGGCCTTGTGGTCGAGTGATGCACGTGCGAATCCGTACTACCAGCATCACTAAGTGGTCGGCGGGGCGTGAGGCTGAGGGCTTTATCTTCTACGTCGCGGCCGCCGCCGCCCGTGGTACCTGATCTCTTCTCCCGGTCTCCTAGGTTGCTACCCCAAGAAGATGACCTCGACGAGGACCTCCCTTCTGTCCTTTCGTTTGTTGGGAGGACCGAAGTAGGCGGGAGGGAGGGGCTGCCGCCGCTCCGGGTGATGGCGACGTGCACGAGGAGCTCGATGCCGACTTCCTTGGCGCCATCGAGAAACTCGTGGAGACGCTTGACGTAAAAGTCGATTTCCTCGCCTTGCTTGGTGGTGAGGAGGAAGTCGATTCGCTTGATGCAGTTGGTGTTGGCGTTTGCGAGGAGGTCCTCGAGAATAGCCAAGGTGAATGAAGCGCCGGTGGAGGCCGAGATGAGGATGACTGTTTCGTAGATGTCGAGACGGGGCGGCATGCCGTAGGGCCCGGAGATGAAAACGGTGTAGTTTCCTTTTCTGCCTTCGGCGTGATCCTTCACAGCGCGCTCGTGTAGTCGTTTGGAGAAGCCGCCGTGCTTGCGGACGACGAGCTGGATGCTGTTGCAGATACATGTCTCCGGGAGTTGGTGTGCGCAAGCGATGGTGTATGGATGCGCTTCGACGGGTCCGATGGCCGGCATCCAAAGGTAAAGATGTTGCCCAGCCTTCCACTTGAAATGGACATCCTTGATGTTGATGACCGTGATCGAGTCACCAACGGCCCGGATCTGGGCAAAGTGGCCGATCCTCTGACCTCCCTTGCACATCGACCTGTTCGGCCTGAACTTGATATTTTGCCACACCAACAAGACCGTCCTGCAAGCCCGATCAAAGCAAAGTGCCCCAATCGAGAACCAAACATTCCACCTCGCCGCGGCCGGAACATGAACATACACCAGCCAAATAAACAACACAGCACTGACCAGATGCTGCAGTACAAAGAACTCATACCCCAACCTCCTCAGCGGCGCAAACCCCGAAATCAACGTCCAACCCAACACGGCCCACGCCGCAAACCCGTACTTGACGATGCCCATCATCTTCATCTGAAAGTCCAAGATCCCGGCCCGCTGCCACTCCGCGATGAAATGCCATCCATGCACCGCGGCCGTCACGAACATGGTCCTGCCGACCCATCGATGCAGCCAATTCAGCCTCTCATGACCGGTCCCGGCAATCAACCCAATGATGCTGCACTTGGACGCCAGCAGGTAAAGCAAAGGCATCTGCATGACCGTGATCCAGGCGTTGCGGAAGCCGATGCGCTCCCAGAAGAAGGCGTCGTGCTTGATGGCGTTGGCGGTCATCATGCTGATGATGATGGCCCAGTAGACGAGGAGGGTGATTACCCGCCCGAGGGGAGGGGGCGTCATCCAGGAGAACCATGACGAGGGGACGTAGAGCTGGGGGTAGCTGGATTCGCGGATGAGGGCGGTTAGGGTTGCCCAGATTTCGAGGAACTGGTTTGAAGGTTTTGTTGGGTATTGGACCGAGTTGGCGAAGCGTTTTTGTAGTCTGGTGAGGGTTTAGTATTGGTCGAAGAGGGTAAGGGGAGTGAGTAAACAAACCTCGTTCGGCTTTTGTAGAGATTGACTAATCGACATAGTGCCATGAATCCTAGTACGGCGGCGATGATGTACCAGAAGTCATGGGCTAGCCCCATGTTTGTTGTCTGGAATTCATCCGGACCTCCCATCGACATACCTCCCATTGACATGTCCATGTTGCTGGTTTAGTGACTGCCACAAGGCAGCCGTTCTGGTCAATGTTCTTTCCTCAAACCTTTATTTTCTTTCGTACTTCGTGATCGGTCTCTGGCGCAATTTTCACTTCGGTTTTGTGATGAATATGGCGATGCGTTTGATGGCTTATGTCATGGTTCGTCTTCGCGCTACAAATAATGAGGGAGATTCCAGGGCAGTTCAACCGTTTGAACAGGATCGCCTACCAAAACAACAAAGTATGTGATGGATACAGTAACGAGCAGTTGAAGAGTTAAAGATGATGAGAAAACCGACCAGCAGTATCGAATGCAAAAGTGAATCCAAAAGGGGGAATGTCAGACGGTTTTTGGGTATTTGTCAAAATAGGGTGGGGGCCGCCCGGTCGCAGGTCCCTGATGAGCAAGTTTCTTTAGTTGGTAAGAAAGATGGTGCGCCGCTGTGTGCGCCGCACCGCAATACCAAGAACTGAACTCGGAAGGCACTTCAACCTTGTGATTCTCGATGTCCTATGGGATCATCCATTTGTTTCTTATTTCTAAAGTCGAGAGGTCAATGATGGTGATTGTCCTCGACGTCGATCGCAAAACAACTTGAACTGAACGAAAGATGAAGAGAAGACCGGATGATGAATTTACTCGTTCGCGCTTGTCCGAACCGCTACCGAACCGCTAGAGGTACCCGCTTTTCGCCACGGGACAGAGCAGCCTAGACCCTCGCCAAAGTCGGTGAAAGAAGCTGACAATGGGATTCCAGAATGATATACCTAGCCCTTTGTGTCCGTCAGCAAGATCGCGTCCTCGTGTCGGAATGTTTCTCGAACTTGGAATGTCTCATGTGGCGAGATGGATCCAAAGAGAGAACTCGTCATCGGTCTGGCATCCGAAGCGGCGCAAACTGGACCTTCCACTTGATGTCGAAATCGCGAAATGCGATTGGGAAGAGGGATTGTCGAGGAAGATGGGAAAGAGCAAGTTGTTACTGGCTCGAAATGGCTCGGGGGGGGGGGGGGGGGGGGGGGGACCCTGGGGGGGGGGGGGGGGGGGGGGGGGGGTAGACCCTGGCGGCAGCTCGGGCGCTAGTGTGGCCACAACTTGCTCAAATCCACTCGCGAATCTCACGCCTTACCTATTGGGGCTTAGCTGAATGCCGATTATACAACCCTAAAGGGTTAAGCGCGTCGGCATTTACCAGCACTGCAATCAACACCACTTTGGAGCTTGTTCAACTTCAGGTCAACAACTTTGTGGACGACGGACAACAAGAAAACTGTTCAGTTCCTGACGGCGCAAACTGAGGGTCTTGCTCAACATCGTGACAGGAAACACAGACAGGTCTCCAAAAGAACAACAAGGGAGAGCTAGAATGGAAAGAATGCGGCTCAGCCAACACAAGTTACATTTCTTGCCTCGTTGGTGCAACTCGAACCTTTCCCTTGGCCGGAAACATGGTGTCGTGTTTGCGCAAGTTTGTGGAGCAAGACATCCAACCGATCAACAGGCACCATGCGGTGAGTCTTCAGTCTCAGATACTCAGATCCCCCACTCGTCAACTTCAAACTTTCGTATGGTTTCGAACGAGATTCTAGTGACACAAGTCCATGTTTGCGTTGCGATAAAGTAGGTTTATCATGTTGTGGTCTGGACTTGACCCAAAGGAAGCGTGGAGGTCAAACACCGAACCCAAAACGTGGCTCCCGAAAGACTGGATTATTCTAGCGGTCGTACCTGACATGGCCGCAGGGTTTTGTTTCCCATCCCGTTCTAGATCCACAACAATCTAGGTTGAAACAGGTAACAACCTAGAAGCATTTATCATTCTTGCTCAAGGCAGTCTTACTTAGTTTCCGTAATGTTGGACCCTCGAGCTTGCATATTCCACGTCCCGTCCCTTGTCTGCATCCGTCCCGTTGCGCCTTGTCTGTTCCTGTCTGCAGCCTTTATCTACCTACCTCCCACCCGCCTGCCTGCCTGCACTCCTCTCCCACTTCTTTCTGATCATCTTCTTCAAACCCACAAATAACTCTTCGACATAATCATCAACAACAGCCAAGGACGCCACCACCCAACTACTACCGACCTCAACTTCTTCTCCTGCCCACAACTCAACCACACAACAACAAACCACACAACAAAACCACACAAAATGCGCTCCCTATCCCTCCTCCCCACCCTCCTCTCCCTCACCACCCTCACCAACGCCCACTTCTTAATGAACTACCCCCCCTCCCTCGAAGGCTCCAACATCGACGAGGACAAAGAACCCAACGCTCCCTGCGGCGCCAAGACGCCCAACCTTTCCTCGGACACCACCACGACCGACTTCCACGTCGACGGCGACTTCATCGCGCTCTACGGCGGCCACCCACAGTTCAACTGGCTGTACCGTGCATCGGTGCAAGAGGTCGGCGAGGGCAACTGGACCCAGCTGTACCCGATCTTTCAGCAGAGCGGTCTTGGGGATCTGTGCTCGCCGCTGGTGAAGGCGCCCAAGGAGTGGGTGGGCAAGAAAGGTGTGGTGGGTGTGGCTGGTGTTGGTGGGGATGGCACTTTGTTCCAGGTAAGCTTTTTTTTTTTTTTTTTTTTKAAAAGTGAAAGAGTGAAAGTGAAAGGGGAAGGGAAAGGGAAGAGAGAGACGCTAACGGGTAACGAATGAAAACCAGTGCGCCATTGTCAACTTCGTCGAGGGAACCAACGATAAGGCGCCCAGCTCGTGCAAGAACAGCACGGGAGTCACGGCGAGCTACACGAGTGATGCGTCGTTGAGCAAGTTGGTCGGTGAGCATGTTGAGGCACCGGCTGCTCCTACGGGTACCGAGGCACCGGCTCCTACGGGTACCAAGGAGGGGAGTAAGAGTGCTGGTGTGGTTGTTCGTGGAGGAGGGCTGGCGGCGCTGGGTGCGGCGGTTGTTGCTGGTGTTATGATGCTCTGAGGTCACTGAGGAGGATAATGTGCCAAAAAGAATAATAAGGTTAAAAGTGTGTAAAGTATGGAGCTGCGTAGGACGCTACGCTGTATGGTGATGATGATATGATGGTGTTAATGCCCACTTTTACATTGTATTGGTGAAGATCGGACCGAGCACCGGAGCGAGACAGATCCGGGCTTCAGTGCCCGTCGTACCTTCCGCCGTCGCCGCACCTTCCCCGTTTGCCTGCCGCACCTCTAGTAGGTCCCTTCCATCTCAACCTCCTGCGTAAGGTACGTAGGTACTCCAACGAAGGTACCCCGCGTCATCCCAAGTCGTAAGTAACCCCGTCTCTGGTATAGTATAAGTTCCCTTAACAGACCGCTCTCCCATGGTGTGAGCTCGTTGGTGTAATGGTAACATTCCCGGCGTGGAAAATTTCGCGTCTGCATACGTGCCGCAGGAAGACAACGGTTCGAGTCCGTTACGGGCCACATCCAATTTTTTTCCCGTCCTTTTTTTTTTTTTTTTCTGCTCTTTTGACATTTTTGCCCTGTTTCCTTAACAGAAATGCAGTGGGGATTTTGGAAAGAGCTGAATGAGAGGGTCCTCCTAACTTCTACGCTCGCATAGCCTGAGATACAGGATACTGGGTGCATTAACTAACTCTCTACCTACTAGCAACCTCTAATCGAATTTTGTTCTCGTTCCTTATACTTATATCTCCTTCTGTTATGTCGGGAGCCATTTCCATCTTCAAGGACATTATCTCTGGTAATTGCAAGTACCTCGATCTGGACTGGAGTTGAAGACCTTCAATTATGCTCCCGATTATGTTTCCAGAACCATTACATCCGTCGCAGCAGACCTTCATGTCCAAAAATAACCATATCGTCGTGTCGAACAAAATTGAAAAACAATCAACACCAGCTAACACCAGATTACTCCAAGCATTACATGTACAACTTCAAGACATGATAGTACAATGATAATGCACAGGACGATCACTTTGGATCATCAATCCCCTTAGATACCATTAACCCTGGATACCAGCGGGTTCCTGGCAGAGGACGCCCTGGCCGAGCTATTGTTCACCAGAAGTCAGCATCATGCTACACCTTTAACAGCTCTATCTCGAGCAAGACTCAGGGTAGATACTCACAAGAGGAATGGCGCAGCAGCGAGCACGCTGGCCGACAGCAGCGCAGGTGGACTGGAAGTTGGCGGCGCTGGTGACGGTTTCGGGGGCTGTAATGATGACTTGTGTTGGTATTGGTCTGTTCAAGGGCTTGATAGCGGGTGGGTTGTAATGGGAAACTCACGGTTGGCGCAGTCAAGGTCGGCGACACCGAGGACGTCAGTAGCGCAGCACTGGGCGGTGCCGTAGAGGCCGGAGCAGGGAGTGTAGGGGACCTGACGCTCGATGACCGCAGGAGCGGCGAGGGCGACGGTGAGGAGGGAGAGGACGGTGGCGATGGTGAACTGCATTTTGATGGGTTTGTGTGATGTGATTTTGGTTGGAAGGGGTTGTTTGGTTGTTGAGTGGGCTCGAAGAGGCTTGCTGAGTGTTGATTGTTGAGCTAATGATGATGAGAAGAGGATGTGGAGATGAGCAGAGGTCCTCCTCCTTCTTATACACGAATCTTGAAGCTCATGACGGAGCGGAAAGGGTGTTGACGTCGTCAACTTCCACTTCGGAGTTTGGTTACCTGCCGTTCGTGAATCCAGCCGCACCACCACCATGACGACGACTCCATAGATTCCATACTCCTCGCATATCCGGCTCCCAGAGTGGTAGTCTATCCCAGCCTGCCACGTGCCGGTGTCTCATGTCGTCCTGTTTCTTGACTTCCAATCGCCGATGGCACATTGAGCTTCCTAGTGACGAAACTGGAGTTCGGCGACAAGTTGCGATCAGACCCTGAGATTACAACATTGAGTCTATGCCCTGCCTGGTTGAGAGTTGTCTTGCAATGTCTCGTTGATATCGGTGAAACACATAGAGGCTATAATGCTACGTCATTAGCAATAAGTGCCCAGCAATGGTGTTGAGCCGCTCAGACTCGGGAACCACAAACTGTTTCGCTTCTTTCCAAGGCAATCTTAAAGGCAGCTGACGATCTCTAAACTCCGGGGCTTTGTAGAGGTTGAACCTTTGCCATGAGGCCCCGATTAGGCATGTTGCCCCTTGCATGGAGGACAAATAGATTAAACCGACGTCTTGTGTCTGCAAGTTTTCTTGCTTTTCCCCGGGGGGCCGGGAGCTGGGTTGGCGGTTATTGGTTCTCGGCAGCTGGGGGAACACGAATGGAGGCTCAAGGATTTTGCAACGGTGTTGCATTGGAGGCGTCGTTCCAGCTATCCAAGGGAGGATTTCTTAGCTAACCGACCCTACACCACCGTGGTTCTGGAAGAAGATGACATCGGTTCTATAGCATGAGGGTGCTATAGGGGAGTCGCGGAACGGTCCTTTTAGACGTCATACACATGGCTGTGTCGATGGATTTTGGTAGCTCAGACGGATTTCGGATGCCGCGACGTTGCTATTGGACAATAATTCATGGTAGTTTCCTGCTTCTCATCAATCGATTGATTTCCTACTCTGCTGTGTATTATCAGCAAGGGATATTGACCGTGCGCTGATTGGCACTACGCCGGTGTGCACGCCAAGGATCACGGCACGGTGAATGAGATCCGCCGTGCACCTTCCCCGTCTGGACTGGACTGCGGACAGTTGTTGATTTGCATAACGGGCCGGAAATTAGGAACGAGTGCATGGCGAAGGAGGCTATCCGGTCGACATCTGGCGGGTGTAGCGGCATCCAAACACCAACAACCCCTCCTTTATCCGTGATATCTTCCTGGCTTTGTTCGACCATGGTAACTTGGCGAAGGAGACAAAAGTTGGACTCGATAAACAAGGTGTTCATGCTAACATCGAGGCATTGCTGGGTCTGATGGCCAGTGGATAGAGCTGTATTGTGGCAAGCGTCGGCCGCGCAAATGTCCTGATTGAAGTACGACGATAAGCCTGGTCACTGCATCGTGGAAGGTTCATGTCGGCGTCGATGTGTCACCAGAATTGGTGTTGCAGGAGGAGAAAACGTCGACAAGAAGGCGAGATGAACAAATGTCCCAGAGTGCCAAGCTAATGCAGGAACACATGAGACAGGAGTGGGTCCGAGCGCAATAAGTGATACTGGACTATCAGTTACGGGTGATATCTTCGCCGAGCAGTTGTTAGTACCACAACCGGAATTTGACCTCACAGCACCTCGGAGAAACAAGACACAAGATTGACCGTGAAATCCAGAGTGAGTTGAAAGCGAAAGAGGAAATTGCGCCCGACGATTGTCTCGAAGTTCAATAAAACGTATGATGTATGCATCTGCTTCCAAATGCGAATGATTCCAGGCCCAAATGGACGTTCATCCGTTAAGTGCTTGTGTTGCTTTGGTGCCCAAGCGCCCGATAGCAACCTCATGTACTAACACAACAAAGCACCAGGCCATGGTCACTCCAACAGGACATCACTTGTCTCCCCTCTTTCGACCTGACAACCGTCCTCATCCACTTTCAGACCATTCTCGTTACCATCTCTGGTTCTGTTTTTACTTTGTGAGCGCAAGAGGATATGTAATTTCGAGTAGACTTGTAGAACTTCAGAGTCGACATCTCGTCGAACTGTTAAGGTCACCACTGGAAGCAGCAATCAATTACAGTTCAATGCTGGTTCGTTTGTTAGCGCGGTTCTTGTAACAGGGGTCCGCAAATCAATATAGAAAAATAACGGGACAACCACATTTGAAGGAAAAAATTCGAGAGAGTTTCTGAAGCTCTTAAACGCATCGGGTTGATACCAACCTTTTGCATGAGAATTGGTTGAGTGATGGTTACGTTTCGCAGAGTGCGCAGTGGAGTCTCGAGCTAACGAACGTTCCAGGGCAAGAGTGTACAGCGGGCGGCAGCTTCAAGCTGGCATAAGCTCGAGGAGTTACGGCGGGGTTACCCATGTCCCGCACTTGTTCCTTTTATCCATCGCATTTCGTGACTGTTGATTGGCTGTAACCTGAAGTACCCCACAAAATGAGGTACGTACCTTGGGCAGGCACAGCTCGCCGGTCAGAGTAACAAGCTCCAAGTCCAACATCATGACGACAACCTGACTTTTCCCGATCAACCCAACACATTGATGGAACCGTCAAGCACGCGTACCTCTAATAACACCATCCAGGAACGCTTCCGTCCATGGTTCGGAATGCCTCCGTTTGCTACTGCCTTGGTTCCTGACTGAACAAGGCAATCCGTTGATTCCATTGATCGTTCTCGCATTATTGCCAGGCTGTTATTCCCCAGGATTACCAAAGATCATCGTCTCTCCCTCCCAGTCAATCTAATACCATAATTCTATCCTTGTCTCCCCAATCGCCTCGGCCTCCGTGTCTCAAAATGGCCGACTCCCGCTACATGACCCTCTCGGACCCCTCGCTCCTCAAAATCTCCAACGACACCACCCAATACCTCCAATCCGCGCTCGAAGACATCGTCGCCAGCTACCCCCCTCGCTCGCGCTACTCGCACGAGCACCTCCAAGGGCTATGGAGCGGTCCGACGGGTATCGCCCTCTTGATGCTCCAGATCTCCGCCCGACAACCGGACTTGCTGGTTAGCGGCCAGACTCCCCATCACTGGGCGAAGGCTTACATTTCTGGCTCGCGCGGGCACAACCTCCGTCTTGGTTCGCGCGGATGCGGTATCCATGATGAGAAGCTGGCGTTTGAAGCTGTGCGTGCTTGCATCTTTCCCGAGGATACGGCGCATGTTAGGACTTTCGTGTCCTGCGTCAGCCAGATCCTGGAGGTGGAGGAGTACCCGGATGAGATCCTCTACGGCCGAGCAGGCACACTATATCTCCTGCGCTTGGTCCGACATTGGGTTCCTGGCAGTAACTCGCTTGTTGACCCGGCTATTGCTGAGATCACCAATACTATCCTGAACAGAGGCCCTAACTGGACGTGGCACGATAAGCGATACCTTGGTGCTGTCCATGGCGATATCGGTATCCTTACCCAGGTCGTCTTGACGTCGCCCGAGACCGCTCCCCAACTGGAACCGGTTCTTGACAGGCTGCTGAGGTTACAGCATGTTACTGGCAACTGGCCGAGCTCGGAACATCATGCGCATACCGGCAAGGGCTTGGTGCAGTTCTGTCATGGTGCTCCGGGTTTCGTTGTGTCGCTGCTGTCGTTGCGCGAACACTTCCCTGCGCTTCAAGAGAAGATTGATGCGGCTATTAGGCTAGGTCGCCAGTGTATATGGGTGGAGGGTCTGTTGAAGAAGGAGCCTAGCTTGTGTCATGGTATTTTTGGGAATGCCTTGTAAGCCTTCATCTCCGGTGCATTTCAACGATAGGGTCATCACTAACATACATCTCCACAGAGCACTACCAAAAGGTCCCCAGCGCGAACACTTCCTCGCCGTCGCGACACCCGAGAACGTCGCCAACATGAAAAGGTCCGATCATACAGGTACCATCTTCGAACGAGCCGACTACGGCCGACCGTACTCTACCACAACGAGCTACACACCTAGCGCAGCATGGGCATGGCTAGTATGCGACGATGAGCATCCCAAGATGCTGGGATACAATGATATCTAGATGTTGACCCTCGGGAATGACTATCAAGTCGCACTCTGCAGACACGAGAATGAGATCCGCAACATATTTGGACAGGAACATGATATAGGTAACGACGAAATGAAGCAAAACTCTTATGAACGAACTTGGTATTAGGTTACTACAAATGACGAAGAATTACTATTTCAAACACACTGCCACTCCGCAGCCTACTTATGCGACCCAACGCTTGGCACCACGAGGACCGTTTCCGTTATGTCCTTGGGTCTTGTTGGTCAAAGCCTCGACGATACCGTCGTAGGCAGGGTGCTTGCTGAAGTCACCGAACCAGAGAAGGGCGGCACCCTCACCGGGGAAGACGGCAGGGACCCAGCTGAAGGGGTCATAGAAGTCCCAGATGGTGACGCCGATGCATCCGTCGACTTGGACGCAAGCTCCGACGGCCTGTAATATCTATATGTTAGCGTATGCCCATGAACGTGCAACCCCATTCAGCTCCAGTTTACTCACATTCTTATACGCCTCCTTCTGCTGCGCCAAATTCGTCGCATTCGCCGGCGTCTGCAGCCTAACATCCAACTCGGTCAACGCCACCTCCACTCCCAACTCCGTGAACCCCTTAATAGCAGCAACATGCTCATCTAGCGTCGGCCTGCTCTCCGCCACCAAGTGCGCCTGGAGTCCCACACCATCGATCCGGATCTTCTTGCTCTGCAGTCCCCTAACCATCTTCTTGACCGCCTCCGTCTTCGGGCTCGGCGACTCAAGGTTATAGTCATTATAGTACAACTTGGCCTTGGGATCTTGTTTGGCAGCCGTCTCAAAAGCGAGCTGGATAAACTCCTCGCCGCCCAAAATGTTAGAAAAAACAGACTCGCGGTACGTGCCGTCCTCGTTGAAGGCTTCGTTGACCACGTCCCAGGCGTAGCATTGGCCCTTGTAGTGGTTCATGACGTTGGTCACGTGGGTCTTGATTATTGAGGTCAGTTCGTCCTTGGTCCAGTTTGAGTCGACCCAGGGTGCGAGTTGCGAGTGCCAGACTAGGGTGTGGCATCTCAAAAGCTTGTTGTTCTGGCGGGCGAGGGAGGCGACGATGTCGCCTTCTGTGAAGTTGAAGGTGCCGCGGGTGGGTTCGGTGAAGAACCACTTTGGGTAATGTTAGCATCTCCGACTGGGATGCGGAGAAAGGGAAAGGCGAGGAAATACCTTCTGCCCATTGCCAGGCGTCGTCTGCCCAAACTCCCCGGACTTCCACATGATCTCGTCGTACTTGGCGTTGACGGACTCTGAATAACCCGCTCGCTCGCGCTGGCCGGGCGAGTCGGTGGCTGCGCCAAAGTACTTGAGTCCGGCTCTTTTGGCGTACCAGTCTAGGCCCTTGTGGGAGCAGGACTTTCCGGAGCCGGAGCCGGAGCCGGAGCCGTTGTCGTTGTTGCCGGCGGAAGCCAGAGGCACGGAGGCCAGGGCAAAGAGGGAGAGGAGGAGGGACTTGGTCTGCATCGTGACTGGCTGTGGTTGTGGTTGACTTGACCGATGAGGAGGGAAGTGAGGAGGGGAGGGAACTCGACGGGAGAGACGAGGTGAAGAGAGAAACGAAGGAAGGATACTACTACCTCAACAAGGGAAAGGGAACAGGACGTTTATAAAGGATCACGGTCAGGAGGTAGACATCATCTGAAGGTGGAGGCGGAGTCAACCGTCGAGACCGATCACGATGGAAGTCACGAACGAACCATTGCGAGCGAACCCCACAGACTCCATCATCTCCCTCCCCATGGGGAAAATGGGGTAGGATGGAGTATTGGCTTCATTTTCCCCATGCGTGATGGCATGGATGACATGGTTCTGGATGCTACTGAACGGATGGAGTGCTGAATGGATGGGGTCGTGATCCGTCAGTCACCCCGGATCTACCGATGTTTCCTTGCGAAATCGCGAGTGACAAGCGCGTTCTTGGAAGAACCTTTGCGGTTCGACATGGACTGTCATGAATGGCCTGAATGGTTGGGGTCAATGTGAGTGCTAGACAGGGGTGAGGTCCGGGGTAATTAACGGGAGGGTTAACCGAACCGGGTTTGTGGAGCGAGAAGCCGTCGTGTCGAGGAGGAGTCCGATTGAGGTACAGTACATTTTTTGTGGTTCGTGATGCTGTGGGCCTGTGGCCGATGAACCAACCAAGCTTTTAGTTTGTTGGTGTTCTTGCGCGCGTCGAAGAAAACGCAAGCTGAAAACGTGTATAAATAAATGCAAGCAATCTATTCAGCCGGACGAACCGAACCGCGACCAGACCGCAAGAATGGGAAGTATGTAGCAAGCCACATTGGCGAAGACGGATCGCGCGGATGATGTTTCCATCTCGTCTCGTTCCTTCGCTTTCCTCTCTTCTTCTCCTCACCAGCCCGCTCACAAGTTCACCGTGAACACCTCTCGCAATCTTGAAGTTCACAACCGGGACAAGTCACAACCGACCGAATTGACCACTCGGCAGCGAGCTGGCTCTATTTAGCGTTCATGGATAAGAGCTAAGACGAACGGTTAAAATCCTCACCCAATTTTGCCGGAATAATAGCCTGCGGTTGTTGCATGTAACCCTCTTGGCGTGACCGTTGACCATTCAACTGGTTGATGATGCGGGGAATGAATAAGTGGCAAGGGGGAATAATATCCGGACCTTGGAGCTTGATCTGGGCGCGGTATTCAAAGCTTGGGAATAGACTGACGTAGGAGATCAGTAAGGTAAGGGATAGAGAAGAAGAGGAGGAGGAGAAGGTTGGTGATGATGTCGTCGATGAGTTAAACTTTGCTTTGTTTCGGGCTGAAGGATGGGCGACAATGGAAGAGTGATCCGGTACTTGATGCTGGTGACGGAAAATGTCCGGTGTTGAGAGGCTGGAGGCTGTTTGACTTCCGAGAACTTTCGGGGTGCATACGAAGTTTGTTTTCTTTTTTCCGAAATACTTCTCGTCTCGCCACAAAACCCAGACTCGCGTGGCACTTGGCTAACAATCGTTGCAGCTCAACACCTCATTGGGCACCTCTTGCCGGCCGTTCGGCATGATCAATATGTGCCTATCGAGTCGTTCACTGAACAACTGTGGACATGATATTCCTCACGCGTACTGACGACCCGTGCCAGTCGGTCATCAACATCAGCGGTGCTTTCGGAATATCTCCACAGTGGACGAGAGGAATGCCTCTATCAGAGATGGGTAATGCGTCAGGTCAGTGATAGGCTGGTCGTTAGGAGAGGACAGTGATTGTTCGGAACCACTGGATGGACTTTGAGCTGTTCGCAACTTCTGGGTTGACATCCCGTCGACGACAGAGGTCGACTTCTCAAGGGAACCTTCACGGCAGTCTGTCCCTGTTCTTTCCTTCTCCGCCATGGTCTGCATACAAAACGAGAACATGACTGGGCTGATGGTGCCTTCCAGTTTTGATCTCAAAGGCTCCGATCTTAATCTCACCTGGAAAGCTCGATGCCCGCAAGTGAGGTGTCCTGCTTGCCCATCGCTGGTTGAGCGCAGCTTCCATGTCTCAACGAGGACGGAAGTTGAGAGAAACTAGGTGAAAGAACACGTTCTGCCAAAAAGAACTTGTTGACTGAACTACGCAACTTAAATTTTCGCAAACTCTTCTATCATCTGTGCCCTGATGCGCGACCTGTATCGCCGCCTACTAAACATTCACATCACCTTCACGGGCTTTCCCTCAGGACTAAGCTTCATGCATTGATATCGCCCACCACCACAGCCGACACTTCGATTCATCATGACCCTGCCTGTGTGCGATGACTACCAACAAAGGAAAGTATCCCCGATGGCAGCTTGTTGTCTTGCCGCAGTTGAAGGAAGGAGAAGGGAGTGACAGAGAGCGCAAGTTCATTATCAGTCTCAAGTTTAACATCCAAGTGTTCATCGTGGTATTATCCATTCACGGAGTCCGAATCTAACATCTAAGCGTTCATGGTATTATCAAGCCATACAAAAAGACAGAACGACAAGTCCAGCTCGAAGTCCAAGAACCCAAAAAAGTTGATTCCCGATCATCGCTGTCGCCCCTTTTCAACACCACAACACCAACAAGCTCGCTAGGTATACAGTCAGTCGCCTGTCAAATCTTCAAGAACACAAAAAATCAACAAAGCCAAAACCAACAGACAACTCAGTGATCCTCCACATCCTCATCCCTCCCGGGATAACAAATATCCTGCACCACCACCGCCCTCACATGATGTCCCAAAACAAACAAATACGTCCCCAAAAGACAAATACTCATGCCCGTACCCACCCACAACACCGCGTCACTCTTGAACGCGTTTCCAATACTAATCGTAGCCAACGTAAACCCCGTATTCGGGAACACGCTCGCCCACCACCCAAGATGGAAATACTTTGGTCTACTAGCCAGCACCGCCAACACGCCAATGAAAAACCACCAAAACGCCAAGGCCCACAAAAACACGGCGCCGATGACAGCCATCGTCCTGATCTGTCCGGCGTCCATCAGGCCGTCCATGTCATGATCGAAATCCCTCGGCAATCCCTGGGCCATGCCCAAAAAGGCCAACGCCGTGAAGGAAGGGGGGCCGACGCACATGAACAAACCGGGGCGGTGTTCGCGATCGGGTAAACCGACGGACATGAGTCGACCGACCATGTGCGCGTACATCATGAATGCTACGGCGACGCCCAGACCTTGGCAGGTCAGGCCGGCGCAGATGACGACTATGCTCCGGTGGGCGGGTTGGGAACCGGAGATGACGGCTGCGATGGTGCCCGAGAGCATGATGGGGAAGATGGGTAAAATCCAGGTGGGCATCATTGTCGACAGCGAAAAGCTGCGTTTTTGGCTGAAGAGGAAGCTGTACTGCCCCACCGCAACGGCGGTGGCGAGGACGAGGTAAATCCAGAAGGCGATATGCAGAACCCAGACGAGGTCAACACTCGGCTCCCCGCCCACTGGCGTCCCGTATTTGTGGGTTGACGTGATAATGGTGGCGATGCTGAGGAAGAAAGTGGGAAAGAAGAAGCCTTCGCGCGGGTGGGTGAGGCTGGCTTTGAATGTCCCGGGGTGCAAAAGGAACCGGGTTACTTGCAGGGAAGTGAGCAAGACGAAGATGATGAGGTTGATGATATACACCGCCATCCCAATCTGTCGCAACCCAGGGAAGGAGTGCGGTTGTGCCGCTATCAAAAGGGAGAGGCCGCCGGTCGACATGCAGAGGGTGTACCACGCCCAGGTGAAGTGTTTTAGTCTTGCCCTTAGAGGTAAATTTGGACGGGATGGGTCGTATGGGTCTTGGTGGCCTTTTTGGTGGTGGTGGTGGTGGTGGCCTGGGGCACCTTCGATGTCCGAGTCTTCGGGGGAATGGTTGCCAGCGCCGCCGGACATGTGTCCATCATGGTTGGACTTCTCGTTGGAGGAGGGGTTGAGACCTAGTTGGGAGGAAGCCGCGGAGGGGTTGAAGGAGAAGGTGCCGCCGAGGTAGTCGGTTGTGGTGTTACGTCCGTCCTTCTCATAATCGCCTGGGGTCCCGGCGTAGGTGCCGGAGGTGCGGGAGGAGGCGGCGGGATCGTCACCGGTTACGGTTGCGGAGGAGGACTGGCGGGAGTGGGAGCCGAGGAAGGAAGGGTCCGCTGGGTTGAGGGTTTGTTGTAATCCAAATTGGGACCGTTGAGGGGTGGCGTCATGGATGATGACGTGCGGTCCCGTCTGCATGAGAGGCTGGCTGCCCATGATGGTGGGTTGTTCCATCGCGAGGCTTCTGTGTTTCCGTTGGACGAAGGATGTGGACGATGTGCACTGGTGTCTCTCGATTCGAGATCGTGTGGATATCGCAAACGATATCGATATGTGGAAAGAGTCGGGGGGTTCAAGCGAAATGGATTTGGACGACTTTCAGGTCAGACCGGTGTCCTGATCAACAACTGGATTGTCTTGGAAACCCCTTCGGGAGAAACGAGAGTGGCAACCAAAACAAAAAGGCAGCATAAGGTCTAGTATATCTGGGAAAGTTGTTCCCCAGCTATCGTCGATCAGCCGGCCTCTTTAGTGCTGGCTGATGTTGTCGATGAATATTGGAGCTCGAAGCGAGGACGAAGGGAACAGTCTTTTGGTGGCCGCTGTCGGTTGCTGTTCGAAGCATGGGGCTTGATATAGTAAGATGGAGATGAAGCTGTGATGAAGAATAAGATGGGGAACCGTCAGAGAACCGAGCGCGTGGACACTGTCCACTTTTAACTCTCTCCGGGGACTCCATGATTTCTTCTCCAACTTGGACGCAGCAGAGCCCCCTCTTGCATCAGATCAGACGGACTGCACGTACGCCCGCACCGCACACCGGGTGGTTCCTGTGGTCCCTGAGGTTGCCTCCCCCAGGACATTTGTCGCCCAACCGTTTCAAACCGGGATGGTAGATCTATATCTGCCAAGGGATCCACCACGAGGCTTCTCGATGCTCTCGATGGTCGCGAGAAGTCTGGGCAGACATGGGCAGACGGAGCAAGTGTATGAAGCAGGGAATGATGAACAAGGAGGTGAGACCAAGACAAGACATGTTGGGCTCCCTCGAGCGACCCACATTGTTGGACTGTTGTTCGCAATGAATGGGGCAAGCGAAAATACACGAGATGGTGGTTTGTCTGGGCATCTATTCCGGGCCCAGACCGCCTCCCCTAGCACTTGGCTGGGTAAGGATTGTTAGACTCTGAATATCTGATCCTAGCTACGGTTTTGAGTTGTCTCTATCGTGGTTCTGAAACGTCTCCTTTCTGTGGTTTTTTTGCTTCTTGACTTGACTTGACTCGCTCTGATACTGATGTCTGATGGATGGGGGGTCTCGAGATGCGAGTACGAACAGATGGAGACGGAGGGATTGGGGGAGTTGGAGTTGGGGTTGGAGAGTTCTGAATTGGAGAATCTCGGACACCTCCCCCGTCGTCGTGCAGCTCTCTGAGAGTCAAGAGATGAGAGTTCTGCACCGCCATGGAGGCTTCGTAAAAAGGGAGATATGCCAAGAAGGATATCCATATCTTTTTTATGGTGTTCTTCGGATGCCCAGAAGATATCGGCACTTGTCTGCAGGGAATACACCCCTCGCCCCCTGTCTCTGCTTTGAAGATCACGCTTAGGGGGCGGCAAGGGGGCTTGTCTCCCGGGTCAAAGTCCTATAATTGGTCGTCCACTCTTGTGATCTTGCGAATGCCAAGAGGGGGATTTGCTGTCGCCCAAAAAGGTAGGTGACTTTTTTCATCGTGGATGATGCCAGTCAAAACATCACGACTCTCGACACCAACTCAAACAACGACATGCCCAGTCAAACAACAACTAGTGTAGACGGGCACCTTGGTGGCTCCCTTTTTACGGTGTAAGTCGCCCATGTCCATGACGGTCTTATTTGACTCCAGGCTCCATACCGACTGGACGGAAGCCGTTGACTTGACAATGCCGTTCTTGGCCATGTTTCTTTCTTCCTTGGCTGGTCTTGGCTGTCTGAGATGCTGCACATGTTGTTACAGTCAGTTGAGGCTCAGCGAAGGGGGATCGAAAAAAGGAGAAAGATAACACTGTGGTAGCAAAGCATGGATGACGTTAAGGAGAGGGACGTATCGTATAGACGGCCCTGGTCGCCAAGTCTCTCCCAAGACACCAAGAAAAAGCCAAGTGAAGCCACCACAACGCTTGACAAGGCCAAGACGCCGACTGATATCTCCGACTTGGCCTAAAGGATGCCCAAGAGCTTCTAAAAGTGCCTAAAAACGCCCAAAAGTGCGGCAATGCAATGGCGATCACCGCCTATCCGAAAGCATACATAGTATCCCGCCCGCGCCCAGCCGTACATGTTTCAGGGGTCAGAGATAACTGAGATTGCGATGTTGGAGTTGCCCATGTGCCGGAAATTTCCATTGGCATATAATTTGTAGATTGTATGGGTACTATGTTCTCTGATCCCATGTGAACGAAGAAAAGAATGAAGCACGTTGTTCAGGGAAGCACATGGATTGGATGGAACAAAACAAACAAACAAACCCCCTTTTTTTTTTCTCAGACAGATCTTCAACATCAAAACAAACCCCCGCTGCTTCTGAAGGAAAGTCTGAGATGGACCCCCGTCGGTGGGCCTGCATCCCCTCGACTCCAGAGGAATCAACTCCATCAACTCCAGCGATGCCTTCCCTTCCCCAGATCTCCCCGTCCTGAAACAACTCCATTCATGTGGGCTGCGATGGACAAACACAGCCCTGCCCCTGACAGCGGAGAGCCGGAGGCGGGAGAATGGAGCGCGGGCACTGCCACTAACAGGAACTAACAGACTCCGCTGCGCCTCGCCGCAAAGCTTGATAGCAGGCAATAACAGTCCTCCACCTCCGCGCGTCCATCCCCAGCAGCGGGGTCGCATTGATCTTCTCTTCAACACCAGTCAAGGTGCTCTGCCATTAGGCTTGTTGCCCGGGCGCTTGCGCTTTGGCATTTCCGCCTCTTGGCGATTTGGCCTTGCGTTTCTTGGCTCACTTTGTCGAGTTCGTATTGATAAGGCACTGAGGGCGCGTGAGGAAGGCGATATGCCGCCAAGAGGGAAGTCGGGATGTGCCCGAAGCGCGTAGTAACTGGCCAAGTACCTAGGTAGACGATGGAAGCTCTCCGATTGATGGGAGAGGTTCATGGATGACGACGCGCCGAGAGGACAACACACCTTGATATTCCTACGGCCTTCCTGTCCGGGCATCCCGTTGAAGGTCACTCACTGCTGGCTTGTGACTGGGCAGTGCAGTCCTCCGTCACAACGACACACCGACAGAACACCATGACCGATGACATCGGGGACGCATCAGGGCCGCATCGTGAGATCTCACGATCTCGAATCAAAAAAAAAAAAAAAAAAAAAGACTAGTTGAAAGCAGATGTTAGCAATCATGCCAGCCCAAGTCAACAAACGTCGTCATAGCCAAGTGAGGCTCAACTCTGTCCAACCACTGCCAGCCAGTGTACTCGGCCCAGAAAGACTCACCTCCTTTTCAACTCCACAGCTTGGAGCACCAACCACAGACAGCCATTAAAATGGCTGGTGATCAAACAACCAGAGACAAACATGTCATACCAACTCACTTCCACTTCCACCTGGAAACCTTCACTCACTCATAGAAAGCAGCTCACAGAAAGCAGCTCACAGAAAGCAGCTCACAGAAAGCACCTAGACAGCGCACATCCAACAAACGGACACTCATCAACACATGCCTTAATTAAGCATTATCGTAAAGTTAAAGACTACGACTACCTACCTACCCCAATGTTCATCAAGCCATACATGTCCCAAAGAAAAGAGACCTTCCTCTTTCCTCCGGAAAAAGAAAAAAGAAAAAAGAAAAAAAAAAGTTACAAAGACACACAAAATCCATCATAATGTCTGTCCTATGTACACTGACTGAAACTCAAAGAAGAGCAGCAGCAAAGACGGCAGCCATCAGGGCAACGCATCCGGTGGTGCTGGCCATCATCTTGGAAGCACCAGCGACGACAGGAGGAGGAGGAGGAGGGATGGCATCCGAGGGCTCAGGGACGGGGACGTCGTCGGAGCCACCGGTGCCGCTGGGGCCGGAGCCGGAGCCGGAACCACCGCCGTTGCCGCCAGTGGGGCCAGAGCCGGAACCACCACCGCTGCCGCCGGTAGGGCCAGCAGAGGTGGTGATGGTGGTAGAGTTCCAGTTGGTGAAAGTGACGAAGCTGGACGACCAAGAGCCACCAGATCCGCCACCGTTGCCACCACCAGATCCGCCACCAGGGACGGGAGCAGAGGTGGTGGTGGTGGTGGTGGTGATGGGGCCAGTGCTGCTGCCACCAGTAGGGCCGGAGGGGGCAGGACCGGGGGGAACGCTGTCAGTTCCGGAGGGGACGACAGTGCTGGAGGGAATGACGATAATAACGTCAGAGGTGGAGGTGGAGCAGTCCGAGGTAACCATGTCGGTGGTGGTGATGGTGGTGGTAGAGTCACCTCCGCCAGGAATAGGGACAGAAGCGCTAGGTCCGGGGCTGCCGGAAGGCTCGACGGGGGGGGAGGTAGTCGTTATAGCGATGGGGGGCTCGCCAGAAGGCTGGCCGGAAGGCACCACGGCAATGGAAGAGATGGTGGGCTCATCATCGTCGCAGTCATCAGTTGTGCTGGGCTCAGTACTGGGCTGGGGCTCGGAGCTGGGTACGGCAGGCACAGAGCTGGTAAGGCTGATGACAGAGCTCTCGATGGTGGCAGGAGGCTCGGTGGTGGTAGGAGGCTCGGAGGAGACAGGAGGCTCGGAGGAGACAGGAGGCTCGGTAATGACAGGAGGTACTACGATGGTAGAGCTCGGAGCAACGGTCGGGCACGCGGTAAAGGTGGATGCCGTAGCTTCGCAGGCGCAAAGGTTGGAGACGGCGTTCACGACGTCGAGGGCGCCGGCGAAACCACAGCTGCCGATAACTTGGTTGATCATTGCGCCCTGGAGCACCTCCTGCTTGCCACACTCGCACTTGTAGTCGCCGTGGGCACAGCCGAGTTGTGTAATGGCGGCCGACTCGATGGCAGCGGTGGCGCAGGCGGGGATGGCCGAGTAGGAGGGAGCACACTCCCAGGAATCGAAACCGCAGTCAGCGGCGGCGAGAACTCGTCGAGCTCCGGCGGCAACCAGCATGAGGCCGGCCGCCTTTCGGGGGACCGAGTACACCATGGTTGAAAACGAGGGAAATGATGTACTAACGAGAAGAATGTTGAACGAGAGGGTCGTCGAGGGTGAGGAGAGAAAGATGAGAGGAAAGTAACATCAGTGGGGATGTCTTCACATCTTTTATTTAGGTACTTTCCAGCTCCTCCTTCTCCGGCTAAAGGAGCCGCACTACGGGAGACCAGACAGGCAGACACACAGTAGTGTACGCTCAGCACATACGAGCCTGGATTTTGCACTGTTCGAGATGCACAGCTGTTGCCGAGGAAGAGACAGCGTCAGAACTTGCAACTGGCCCTTAATAGGTTGGATTCCTATCGTAAAGTCCGGTCCTTAAACCGTTCGAGCTAGCGGTTCAGCTTTAACGTGGGCCGCTACAGCCCCGACCGAGTCCAGACTCAAAAAGGCTCGCGTAAATAACCTGGAATATGGAAGACCCAGCTCCCCGAACTAACGGACTTAAGATTAAAACCCACAAGGCTTCCCGGTAGTCGATTAAGCTATTGATTGGCGGTGGAGCTTGGTACTTTCCGCCGGGACGTTCTAGAACGTTAAGAACGTCAAGACCCTTTGGAGATCATGAGGCGGGTTCTCCCACAACCCGAGCTCTCTTGCCTTGATGCCCACACACATCCGTCACATTGTTGTCTCTCTGGAGACAGGAGCAGGGAGTGAGTGGCCAATGGCAGACAAAACTGCTGGGTGCCTATTCTCTATATTGGGATAGGTCCTTGTTATATTCGAGCCTCCAAGCCTCCAATAGCGCCGACAGTCCTCCCAGATCTTGAACCGACACCCTGTACTGCGAGGAGCAATGTGAGGTGGAAGAGGCGAGAGAGCAGGCCCACGACCATGCAGCCCGTAGTGTCAGCAAATCTTGTCCGAGGTAGCGATGCCGGTGGTGGTGGTGAGCCACCGGTGAGATGGTTCCTCGCAAGAAAAAATCGTTCCTTGGAATCTTGTCAGTCAGAGACCTTTTTCTCCCAACATTTCATAAAACAACCTGCCGTATGTAAGATTTGAGATTGATGATAAAGTCAAACCTCTTGATACAATCCAGCTCTTTGCCTAGGCTATGAACGAAAAAAAGAGTACTTACACCACAACAGACAGACGCCATCTCGAGAAAGCATCAAAGCAACGCAAGTGTCTAGCAACCGCAGACTGCAAGTAACAAATATCCTTTATGCTACGCTGTTTATACTCTTAACATATACAGTTCAGTTTGGTATCATTCCACCTCGCTTCATTTCTGATTTCTCTCCCCTTGACACTTATGCGTTCCCTCTTCTCCTTGTCCACAACCCCACTCTCCACCTTCATCTTCCATCTCCCTTCTTTTCTCACAACTTCATCCCACCCATCTCATTATCGTCCCCCAACAGCAATCCCAGCCCTCCATCCTCCCCTCGTTCCCCTTCCAAGACCTCTCTGCGGCATTCCACCACCATAATTCTGCAACCGCTCCCCAATCAGATATGCCTCATCCCTGATCCTCATCTTCCAACTCTGGAACACACCCAGCAAGCCCCACGCCGCCGCCACAGCCAGCAACAAAAGTGCTGTAAGGGGGAAGCTTCGCCGGTAGATGAGCACGACGTAGGCGTCATAGAAAGTTTGGTCCACCACACCGTCAACGACGGCTTGAGGATGGCGAAGGGTCAACGTTTCCGCCAGGCTCCAAGAGATCATAAACTTGGCGAAGAGGGTAGGGATGGCCATAGCGACGGTCCAGAGGAGGATGGCAGGAATGACGAATGCTCGAGTCAAAACGCCAGCGTTGGGGTTGAACCACCCCCGTCGCAACACGGCCTTGGTGGCGAGGGCCAAGCGACTGCCGCTGAACCAAGTGGTGATTCCTCTGACAGAAAGCTTCAAATACAAAAGACCGATGGTCCAGGATTGCATAACGCGGATGGTGTGGCGCGGGTTGAGAGCGGCCACGTGTTCGATCGTGACTTGCTTGATGTCTTGGGCTATCGGGACGCTGTACATGAATTCGTGTAGGGGCATCATGACGTAGAGCTCGGCGACGGAGGCGATCATGAGAGGGAAGACAACCAGGAGGAAGAAGTAGGAGTAGACGATTTTG
Organism: Neurospora sp. LNF1-1; assembly: GCA_009805225.1. NCBI lineage: Eukaryota > Fungi > Ascomycota > Sordariomycetes > Sordariales > Sordariaceae > Neurospora > Neurospora sp. LNF1-1. The sequence goes on from RAOM01000036.1 coordinate 79,070, forward strand.
GCGATGCGGGTGATTACGGCCAGGCCGCGGCGGACTGCGCCGTTGTTAAAGATTGATACGATAGCTCCAGCGACTCGAATCTTGGCAGTCTGAGAAAGGGACCGCATGTTGATGAGCGCGTAGACAATCGACCCCAAAACGTGGATGCCGATGCCGAAGGCGTAAATGTCATTCGTCCTTACACCTTCGGGAATCAAGAGCTGGAACATCCAGCGGCCAAAGACCAAGGGGATAATCGTGATGCCGACGCCCGTAGCGGCGGCAAAAATCCAGATGAGGAGAATAAAAAAGAAGATGCGGACCCGGAAGTGCGGCGGAACATACACCAGACGGTACTGGGTCGTCGAGTAAAGATCGGTCTCGGGTACATCAGGCTTGCCGTCCAGTCTTTCATTCTTCTCCGACACCTCGAGGAACACTGTCTTGCCCTTGGGAATCTTAACCTGGTCGGAAGCCGGGGCGCGAACGAAGCGTCCATCGGGAATGAGTTGCTTGGTGTCCACCAAGTAATCCTTGAAGCCTTCTTCAGGAGACAGTTCCCTAGCCTCAGACTCAGACGGCACATACCCCCTGATGTTCGGTGATTCAGGTTCGGACTCAGAGGTCTCGGCCTTGGTGCTGCTTTCGGTCACGAACTTGGGCTTCCACGGTCTCACAAGCCCATTGGACTCATCCAACTGCAGGAACATGGCCTGCCACCATGATGCCTGGGCTCCGGGGCCTCTCTCAATCATGCGCAGACGGCCTTCTTCATCCGCCTTGCGCTCCCCGAACAGGAACCAAGTAATCCGCAAGCAACGACCGCACGTGCGGAACCACCATGTATACATGGCATGCAGTCCATCACCTGGCTTGAAAAACTTGACCGCCAAGGGCATCAAGAAGTTGTAAAAGAGAAGGTCAAGCGGGAACTCGAGCACTGGCTCGTTGGACGAGTAGTGAATCGGCAGGACGTTAGGCAGTGAGAGCGCCAGCCCCCAGACCACAGCGCCGAGGCAGATTATAACAAGCGCGCCGTAGACGAGAGCCGAAAACGCAATCTTGCGCAGCTGAGTCGTGACATTGCGCTCCAGTACATCGCGTACTGGGTGGAACTCGGGATCGTCTGGGTCGCGAATGAAGTAGAGAACTCCCCGGCGCATGATTTTGCGGCACATGGAGACGAACAGCGCAAAGTGAAACATGTAGGCTGTACCCACGAACCAATGGACGAAGATGGACGTAACGGGGAAGTTGAGGGTGAATTGGAGGCGGGACATGAGGGTGGCATTCTCGAATAAGGGCAAGAGTGCGATGTCCAAGAGCATGCCACAGTAAAGAGGGAAGACGAGCATCTCAATGCCGATAATAAGGATGACCTTCATCACACCACTTGCCTGGTTGAGTGCGTCAATGATGGCTGCCTCCCATTCTTGTCCGGTCTGGCTAGACGAGATAGGTCCGCCACGACGCAGGTACAATACTGCCGCCATGTAAATCGTGAGGTAGCCAGCAAGGATTGCCCAGAATCTGTCGGTACCATTCCAGTATGCCAATGCCGGGTCGATAGCATGACTCGCGTCAGGGAAGTTGACGTTGATGACCAGGTTAGGCTTCAACAAGGTCGCAGGCAGAGTCTTGAGGGCCTTGAGGGCAAATGCAGTCGCACTGCTGGCCGCGGAGAACACCAACGGGGCTTTGGTAGAGTAGTCACCGCCAAAGATGAAGACAAGAGCAGAACCCAGGGCGGCAAAGCCGGAAAAGATGTGCCCCTTGACCGACAATAAGGCTTCGTGACTGACAGCAGAAAAGGTGTGAATCTCCGACATGGACACGCGACCAAGCTCGTGAATCACCGTGTGCCCAACTCGCTTGGCGGCGTTGGCCATTTCAACGTGCGGATCAAGAGTCGCTGCGGCGTAACGGCTACCGAAGAGGAGCTTCGTAACCAGGCGAGCCACACCACCCAGTCCTAGACTTGGATGCACCAGCCAGAGTGCGTGAGAGACAAGCCCGAAGGCAATAACAACCATGTCCTGGATGAACCTGCACAGACTGTAGAGGATCCAGACTGGACGCATAGGCTTCGCAATGAACCACAGCGAATAGCGGCCGATGTTGTAGGGAACGAACAAGCCGAGAAAGATGGTAGCTGACACGAGCAAAACACAAAAGATGGCGTTTTGGAACAGGCCAGCCAAAGGCCCGCGCATTCCAAGAAGCTCCAGGACGCCCTCGAGGTCTTCGGCATCGTCAATGGCGTCTTGTTCGAGGCCAATTGCTGCTGCGGCGTCATCATCATCATCCTGGTCTAGGCCATCATCGTTGTCAAGTCTAGCGTCATCGCGAACGTCCACGTTGTCTTGGCCGTCCCGTCTCATCAAAGCGTCATCGCGAACGTCCACGTTGTCTTGGCCGTCCCGTCTCATCAAAGCGTCAGCGATGATATCAATAGCATCCTGTTGCGCCTGATCCGCCTCCACGCCTTGCCACATGAAGTCGGTCACTCTAGGGACGAATCCACGAGGTTGACGAGCTTGTGCGGGGCTGTCAGCCGTACTCTCGTCGAGGGTGGGCCAGGGTATATCTGTCAGTTCTCGTGATTCCGACTGACGCTCTGGGATGGGGTTGGCTCCCCAAGGCTCTGTGTGTACACGGAGATCATCGGCTATATCCCTATTGCCATCTTGGCTGCGATTCTCCTGGAACGACTCGGATTCCCCTTGGCCAGCCAGAGAAGCGAGCAAAGGTTCGACCTCGGTATTGGAAGAATAATTGTCATTATTGAGATCCGGGGCCGTTGAAATAACCTGAGAGGGCCTTTCTTCCGCCGACGGACTGTTTTTTTCTGGCAAGTCATTGAACGACCAGCTGTTGCTACCCAGAGGATTGGTGTGCATTCTGATCTCAGGCCCATCTGTATTGGCGCGCGGCCTCGAGGAAGTACCGATAATCTCAGGATCCGACTCGGTGTCAAAATCATCAGTCGCAACGCCCTTGCCCTTGTCCCTGGAACCTTGTCCGGTTTCCTCAGCCTGATGATCATCTTCTTCCAAAGGATAGCGCCAGTCATCAAACGGATCGGGTCGTGGAGCGGCAGGAGTGCTGTCCATCTCCAAATTGTGGCCTGACGGTCTCGCTGCTGCGGTAGTAGTACTGGATTCTGCCGCGGAAGGGTTGAGGCCGTCATTGTAGTCCGCCTGACCTCGGGCAGCGCGCTCTTTCATGGTCTTGGTAAGAGCAATCCAGTACGCCAATCTTTCCTCCAGTCCACGTTCCTGGGCCAGCTCAACGATTCTGTCGGGGTTTCCGCCGGCCTCCCTGTAGATGTTGAGATACTCATCTATGGTTGATGAATCGGATTCTCCGAGTTCTCTCTCCAGGTCAGAAGCAGAGGGGTTGTTAGCGGGATTCCTATCAGGCTGGGGTCTAGGCGGGGGAGGTCGAGCAGCCCAGGCATGTTCGTCGTCGTCAGTACCTGCATCCTCTTCTTCTCCGAGGTCACCGTTCAGGTCACCGTTCAACGTAGGATCGGGAACATTGACCTGAACCTGAGCAACCTGGGGCTGCACGTTTTGAAGGTTGGCAAAAGCGGCGCGCTCGTTGATTTCCGGCTGCTGTTGAACAACGTAATCTCTGACAAGGATGATCAAGATGAAACAGACAACGACGAGGACGGTGATGATCTGGCCCTCGAGAACGGCAATGATGTTGTTGTTGACTGAAGGGTTCCGGGTCAGGTTCTTTAGGAAGCCGACCTCGCTGAGAAGCGAAGACGGATAGACCAACGATGTATTGCTGTAAGGTGAAGCCGCTTGGTCGATGAACAGAGTCGCAGTGACGTTGTTAGGGAGCAGACTTGGAATGTCCTTGGGGGGCGGGGGCGTCCTGTCCACAATACCGCCTGAGCCAAATATGATTCGAAGCAGGACGGAAAGGAAGGAATGGCCTGCACCCGAATTGGCACCCGTAAGACCCGGACTATTTACGAAGTTCAGGGGCAGACGTGCCAGTACATGCCCTATGCTGGCTGGTGACGTGTTGTCAACAAAAAGCGGACTAGATGGACATACAGTGGTGCCGTAAGCCTTGACCGAGAAAGCGGTTGAAGATGATGTGTTTTGAGACCTTGAAGACAGAGCCGGACCTCCCCAGCCCTCTTCACAGAGCCAGAACAGCATGGCCCATACCGAGCGCATAAAGTAGGGGAGCCAGCCAAGCCAGACACTAACGACGAGGGCGGCCCTCGCCCAAGCAAGGAGCTTACGGACCGAGTATTTGAGCATGTGGCCGACAAAGATGTGAGCGGGAACGGTCCTGGGCATGTCGGGATCGTAGAGCTTGGTGAAGCGGAAGGGCGTCTTGCACAGCTCGCAGTGTTTCCTCTGGGTCTGGGCCAGCCATTGCATCAGACATTCCTGATGGACCCATTTGATACTTCCGCTACACTTGCACGGGTGGTACAAGGGGTCGTCGGGAGTGGCTTCGCCTCGGCAAATACGACATTGTTCGGGTTCGCGCGGATTATTGTTGGGTTGCGAATGAGTGTGGGAGTGGCCGCCAGAGGTGGTTGTCCATGTCGAGATGGAGGCTGATCGCGAGTTTCGCAGTCTGGTGTTTGGAAATCGGACATGGTCAGGCTGGTCCTGGCCGAAGCCCGGAAGGACGGTCGGGTCGGCGGGGTTAGCGTCGCCCATGGTGGAAGGGAGCGTGGGTTGTTGTCAGCAGCAGAGGCGCTGTGTGTTTGTGGTGTTGTCGAGTGTCGGTCAGATCATGTATTGGTCTTCATTCTCGTCGTTGGGCGGCGCGAGTCGGCTGACTCTGTTTCTGTCGCAGAGATTCTAAATGCCGGGTGAGACTATTCGATCAAAGTTGTCGCGGGGATGTTGGGAGAAAATGCGATGGGGAAGACGGAGAAGTCGGCGTCGGATAACTCGAAGAAGTACTCGTCAGACAGTCGGAGAAGGAATGGATGTCGTGTTTTTCACCGCAGTAGAAGAAGATGCGACGGCAATGGCGACGGAGGGTGACGAGGCTCTGTGGTGGCAGTGAAGACGGTGGAAGTCTGGAAGCTGTTGTTGAATGGAAGAAGAAGAGAAAGCGCCAAATGCACCAAAAAGTGACAAAGTGGTCCTTGATCGGGAAAGCGTGCAGTGGATCTCACTCGGGCCCGCCCAAGGATCACTAAACAGAAAGGGTATAGCGCGTTAAAGGACAGCGTGGTGCACGGGCCAAGTGATTCAATGATAACCTGGAAGCCCAAAAGATACAAAAGTCAACTTGTCAAGAAGCTTTTTGGTCTTGATTGGTGTGATGGTTGGAAAAATCCCATGAGATTGTCAATCTGAATTGAAGAATACAAGGACGAAAGTGTTGACACCAGCATGGCGCAGTCCAGTCATGCCACGCATGTGGACATGTGCACATTTGCTCACAACTTTGTGCTTCAACGTTGGGATGACATAACGGTCCCGAGCCTTGCATAACTTGCTAACACTTCTTTGCCACAGAAGAATGACAAGATCTTGGGCTTCCACTACAAGGGTCGTTCCTGGCTTTGGGGATCATTTCGAAACTGATAACTATCGTAGCCAGCGATGTGAATAGTATGGGGTCTTCAATGATGTTCATCAACAGTCTGGAGAGCACATGTTAAGATCCACGATGCAATATGAGAATGGATGGACCCAGATACCTGGAACAAGACGACACCCATCCATGGACTTGACCATGTTGCCTGAAACACGCAGTGACAATCAGGACATGTCGACCAAAATATCCAACTGATAAACAAAGACAAGGCCAATCAGGGAATATCTCGTGTCCAGATCTTTTGTATCTTTTCTTTTCTTTGGCGGTGCATCCAAAGCACGCTCAAGGCTCAATGACGTCTGTGGGGCAAGCTGTGGCACGCTAGGATAGAGAAGCCAAGAAGAGACGGGAGAGGAGAAAGCGGGAAGCTGGAATTGGAGGAGGAGTGTGACGTTGTACCTGTCTGTTATCCCCAAGTCTTGATCTTGACCAGAAAAAACCAAACAAATTTCTCACCTTCTCTTCAACTCAAAATCACCTACAAACATCATCAAAACCATCTCCAATTTGTTGATCTGGTTGTGATTGTAGCCCTTTGTTGTGTTCTGAAGAGAGACTGAAGCAGGTACCTCGGTTACGGTAGCATCACAGCTTTCAATACCACATATACAAGGTACGTACCTCCTTAACTAACACTCCGACAGGTGAATCTGTCCAGACTGTCGCGTGCGGAGAATACCTGAAACTGACCATGGAAAAGAAACTCCCGGAAAGTCACAGGCAAAGAAACAAAGCAAAACAAAACCTCTTGCCCTTCAACTCCTCGCTTCGTCTCAAGGACCCTGGCGACTGCTTCAACCTGGCGACTGTAGAGGTAACGTAAAAGTACGGTACGGTAACACCCCACTGTTTCCATCATTGGCCCCGCCCTGGCCTGGCCGATGACGGGAAGAGCTCCCACGATGCAACGAGCTAACGAAAGCGTGCTGTAGCAGCGGGAAGCACCGAACCATCGCCTGGAACCACCAACTGGAACGAGCCCCACTCGCAGTCACGGACCTTGACGTGACCACTCACACGGCATTCGAAAGAGAATCCGATAACATAACTTGGTTAAATCTTTTTTCTTTTCTTCCCTTGCACCGTCCCTGGAGACGACCACCAACAACGACGCAACAACAACACACTTCGATGATTGCGCCTGTTCATATTTGAACGCGCTTAACAAAGCGATTCATCGATAGCCATCTCACATTCGTCGCGACGTCACCACAGTCAGCCAGGTGCTGATAAGAGCCTGCAACCATGAAGGACACAAACGGCTCGATGAACGGAGGCCCCAAAGGCCCCGTCCCGACTCTCGATGGCCTCAACGCTATTAACGGCATCAATGGCTACTCCAAGAAGGGTGTCAACGCTATTAACGGCATCAATGGCATCAACGGCCCCATCAAGCCCACCCTCAGCCACTCGGCCAGCCCCAGAGTCGCACCAAGGCAACGCCCACGCAGTCGGCCTGGTGTGATAGCTAGGACCTTCAATGTTGTAGCTAGGTAAGCGAGCAAGCAGTCTTTGCCATCATCGACTTGTTGACATGTTTCTAACCTACCGCTTTCCCACAGACTCGTGACCTGGTACACCATCCTCACCATCCTCTTCCGCTGCCCCGCCTCGCTCAAGGACTGCGACCAGTCTTCTCCCCGCATTTGCAAGACATACTTCGAGGTCAAGCAGACCGTGTTGCCCCATGTCGAGCCATACTATACCGCCTACGCCGCTCCCTACGTCAACCGCTACTACCATGTCGTCGATCAAAAGGCCATTGCTCCCGCCTTGGCATATGCGCAACCCAGAATCCAAAAGGCCCAGGCCTACACCAAGACCCAGTGGCAAAAGACCCTTCAGCCCCAGCTTGTCAAGTACCAGAAGCTTGCAAAGACCCATTACGAACAGAGCCTCGGTCCCCATGTCAAGCAGCTTTCCACTGCCGCCGCCCCATACTACGAGATTGCCCGCACCAACGCCCTCCAGACCTACCATGGCGTTGTCGTGCCTTCGTACCACGTCGTCGAGCCCTACGCCCACAAGGCCTACAAGGCTGTCTCGGCTTTTACCGCCAGCACCGTGATGCCCTCGACCCGCTGGGCCTGGAACAAGACCAGTCTGTTCCTCGACGGAACCGTCATGCCCCATCTGAGAGTCATCTACTCTGAGAATGTCGAGCCTCAGCTGCTCAAGATTGGCCAGCGTCTTGGTCGCCATACCACGGGCAACAAGAAGTCGGTACCCAAGCCCCCCGTGGACTTGTCCTCTAGGTTGGTGGCGACCGATTCTCCTCCATCACCGTTGTCGACAAAAAGAGTGCTGACTCGATCGCGTGCCTCCAGCAGCAAGACATCGACCTTTAGCAAGCCCACACCGGCCACTACCGCTGCTTCGACCCCCTCGTCCCACGCCGAGCCCTCAATCAAGGCCGCTGCCGAACAAGAACAAAAGGTCTTGAACTCCCAGTCCACAGAGCACAACGTTTCCGAGAACCGCATTCCCCCTCCCGAGGTCGATGAGCAGCTCGAGAAGGAAGATCCCGCTCGCCGTAGCGCCCGTGAGACTGTCGCTGCCGATCTTCAGGACTGGCAGGAAAGGTACTCCAAGGCCGCTGACCAGGGCGCTTCCGAGATCTCGGCCAGAATCTACGAAATCACCAAGAAGATGATCCGCCGTAACGCCAAGGTTACCGGTAAGGCTCTGCTCGACGAGCTCCAGACTACGACTGTTTCCGAGCTTGTCCAACTCCGCCGCAAGATCCTCCAGATTATTGGGGCCGTAAACAAGGAAACCGCCTCCGTCGACGAGGGACGCAATCAAATTGCTGCGGTCGTACGTCAGGCGGGCATGTCTATCAAGGAGAGAGCTCAGGAGGTCCGTACCTGGCGTGAGAACTTTGAGGCCGAGATGCAGTCCGCTATTACCAATGCTGCCGAAGCCCACTTTACCATCCTTGGCGACATCAGAGACCTGGCCTTGCAGAAGCTCGGTATGAAGTGGGCTTGGATGGATGGCGTTACTTACAAGGACTGGGCCAAGTACCATGAGCTCAAGAGCCGTTTCGAGGACTGGAACAACGACCTCAAGAACCTCATCGTCACTCACCCTGGTCTCGAGGCTGCTCAGAATGAGGCGGCTGCTGTTGAGGAGGAGGCCATGAACACTGCTGCTTCCGCTGCCAAGGAGCTTGCTCGCTTGAAGCAGGTTGCTGTTCGCAAGTTGGAGGCTGGGGACGACTCTGATGAGTTTGAGAGCACCGTTGCTCAGCAGGCTGCCGAGCATGTTGAGTATGCTCAGGATGCTGCGGCCAGTGTCGTTTCCAAGGCTAGCGAGTCTGCTAGTGCTGCTGGCGAAAAGGTTTCCGATGTCGTTGAGGATGGCGTCAGCCGCGCTGCTGAAGTTGTGTCTGAGGCGGCTGAGGCTGTCGTCGGAGCCAAGGACTCGGCTGCTGACAACATTGAGGAGCTTGTGGATGATGCCACCTCCCCCGTCGTTGAGGCCGCCTCTACGGTTTCTGAGTCTGTCGAGAGCGCAACTGACGCTGCGAAGGAGTCTGCCGCTATTGTGTTGAGCGAAGCCTCCGAGGTTGTTGCTGGCTCTTCCACCGAGACCGAAACTGTTGAGTCTGCCACCGTTGCTTCCGAGGAGGTCGCTGATGTCGCTGAGCCTGCATCCGAGACCCCTTCTACCGTTGAGTCCCGCCCTGATCTAGCATCTACTGAAATACTCGAGGAGACCCCTGTCATGGTTGGTAACACCACCAAGGCGGAGAAGGAAGGCCCTGCTCCTGTCGAGCTCCCCGTTGAGGAGGAAGCTGTGGAGGGGTCTGATATCATCGTCTCCGAAACTCCTGAGCCGCCTGCCACCACCGTCAAGTCCGCTTGGCTCGGTGCCGCTGCCCAGTCGGTGCCTACTCGCCAGCCCATCATCGACGAAGATACCTACGACGATGTTTCTGAAGCCATGGAGAAAATGCGTAACGACGTCAAGTCGGTCTACTCGTCCGCCATGTCTCGTGCCAACAACCAGTATTCTGAAGCCCTCTCCCTCATCTCTGCCCAGATCCGCGGCACCCCTGAGCCGGCTCACCAGCAGATGCTCGCATCTGTCACCCAAGCTTACAGCAACGCCATGGCGTCCGCTAGTGTCCGCCTCGACAAGGCTTTGAAACTTGCCTCTAAGCAGGTGTATAAGAGCACTCCCACCGAGACCTTCAAGATACTCCCCACCGCCGTTCCCGTCCCCAACATCCCTTCCGTGGACTGGGAGCGCATCCAATCCATTGCTGCCCAGCGTCTCGAGCAAGGCCGCTCTTGGGCCGAGGAGCAATACGAGTCCGCCAAGATCGCCGCCGGTCTCGCCACCCCTACCCCCTCCACTCCCTCTGAGCACGTCCAAAAGGCGCTCGAGAACGCCAGGCACAACTACTATGCTGGTCTTGGCGTCGCTCACGCTCGCTACTCCGAGTTCTTGGCTGCCGCTTCGTCCGCTTTCAACTCCCTGACTGCCACCCCTACTCCCACTGACTTTGTCGGCACTGCTTCGTTAGTCGCTTCCGTGGCCACCGAGTCCGCTGCCTCTGCGGCTTCCGTTGTTACTGACAATGCTGCCTACGCGGCCTCCATCGCCTCGGAATCCGCCGCCTCTGCTGCCTCCGCCGCTGCCGCCTCCGCGGCATCGGTTGCATCAGCTGTTACCGACGGCGCTGCCTCGGCTGCCTCGATCGTCGGGGAGAACGCCTCCTCCGTCGTTTACGCCGCAGGAGACAAGGCTTCCTCGGCTGCCTCTGTCGTTTCCGAGAACGTAGCCGACGCTGCCTCGGTCGTCTCGGAGAACGTTGCCGATGCGGCCTCGGCCGTTTCAGAGTCCTGGGACTCCGTCCTAGCCCGTATTTCCATCGAGGTCTATGGCGCCCCCMCCCCCMCCCCCTGGTACCAGACGGTTATCTCTGCGGCCAACGCCGCCAGTTCCTCAGCAGTCAGCGTGGCAAACCAATACGGCGGTGCGGCGAGTGATGCCGCCGCTGATAACGCTGCCTCCATCACCAGTGCTGCTGGTGCTGCTGCTAGCGTGGCGGGCGAGTATGCCGCTGCGGGTACGGATGCTGCCGCGCAACAGTATAGTGTCGTGAGCAGCATCGTCAGTGAACTGCTGGTGGGCAAGGAGCCGACGTTCTCGGAGAGCGTGGTGAGCAGACTCAGGGGAGTCTATGCTACCTCCATCCCCGAAGTTGTGGTTGGAGCTTATGAGAGCGCGAGTAGCTTGGCTAGTGAAGCTAAGGAGACTGTGGTTAGTGCGGCTAGCCAGGCTTCGGAGGCTGTTGTTGGTCATGACGAGCTTTAAGTCGAGAGAAGAAATAATGAATGATGAGGGGGTGAAAAGGTATCAAGGAAGAAGATGAGAGAGGAAAAGAGGAGAAGTAAAGAGGAGGGGAGGAATGAGGAGGAGAATATGAACAGCGGGAATGAGCGAAAAGGAGGTTGAAGATGATGATGGGATTGATGAGAAACGAAGGGTTGTTCCATTTTTTTTGTGTTCTTGATATGGTTAGCTTATACCCCCTCACACTTGACCATACGGTTTCATTTCCTTGGGTTGTTTTTCATTTGTTAGTTTGGTAGTATGATGTATGATCAATTGCAATTTCAGTTTATGAACCATAGCAACCTCTTATCCGGTGAACTTTGTGTGTGATGGATGTAGTGAGTTGGTACTTAGTGCCAATACCATGGGAACACACATCAATCTTGTGAGGACGTACGTAATGACATTTCACAGGCGATCATCACATCGGCACCTAAAGTTATGAGACGCCTCTTTTGAACTTGCCCCACGCAAGAAATACCGTCCGGCTCTTGGTACTGTCCCGCTCTAGGATAGGAGGGACAGTACCTCTTTAACACGGAGTTTTTACATTGCAGGATTTGTAACCGACGATGGAAAAGACAGTTACGGCACTACTTAACCAGCGTCCATACTGAGACTGCCATAAATTGAGATACAGTGTCGGCGCCCTAAAACACCAAGAATGCTTTTCAGTCTCTCATCTCATCTCATCATCAGAGAACAGCTCGCGAGGACTCTTGGGTTTGTTCGATTTGCAACTGCCGTGGGTCACTGATCTTTTTCATGCTGTACTTATCTTTGTGTGTTATTGTATAGACTATACAGTAGAGTGGTTGGACGGATGGATGGACGGATGGAGGTGAAATGAGATATGGGCGCTAACAGAATTGGTAAGTAGATTGGCTGGGGGTCGTGATAGTGTAGTGCTGCATCTTGGGCCCGTGGCATCTTGGCAGGAAGGAGGCAGGGGAGGCATATCTATCTTGTTCGTGCCGGCATTCATGCAGTGAGAGGTTGTCCACTTGCGGACTTTTCTGCACCAAGTGGAAATGTTGAACAACACGAACACAACGAAATATGAGAGGGTTGTTCAGTTGGAAGTTAATTTAATTATTAAATTTTTTTTTTCTCTGTATGAAGGCAAATGCTAGTCTAGATAGATACTTGATGTCGAACGAACATGGGCTCCCTCCCATTTTCAGTGACATCTTTGTGTGTATCTGTCTGTCTGTAGCTAATGAATGAATGACCGTCTTCGTTCCATATCTGAATGACTCTTTTTTTTTTTTTTTTTTTTTTTTTTTTTTTTTTTTTTTTTTTTTTTTCAGCATTGCTCTCCATTCATGCTAACCATCTCTCCCAAAACGCATCGCCCATCTAGGTAGGTGATTTGTGAATATCCAGAAGTCTTGCTCACCTTCAAAAGTGATGACGTTGAAGCCTTCATTCACAGGTGCTCGGCAGGCCACTCACTCACTTCAGTCCAATTCCCGGATCAACAACCATGTTACGAGATGTCGAGCTGGCAGTCAGTCATTCAACAAGCCTCTAGACTAGTGCTATATGTACCTGTACCGACTGACTACTTGAATGCCTTTGCTTCTTCGAGCTGTAACGTTTCGAGCTCCATGGATGGTGAGGGCATAGAGCGATATGGAGTGTTACGGTGGCTGCTGACTTGACTCCAGCCCCAGATGGTTTGGTGGTGGATGGATGGATGGATGGAACGGGAAAGCATGTCTCTTAACACTGGAGTGTGGGGAGTATTGGGTCTTTTCGGTCTTGCTGTTGCTTGCTTTATGCTTCCTTTCGAAACGTTCTCTGGTTACTTACAATTTTGACTCTTGATGATAGAGAGTTGAGATGGTGTTGAACAGAAGGGAGGAAGAATCTTTCCAGGCTAATTGAGCAGGTGGGATCAAAATTCTTCTCGTATACCTTACCCGCCCCACGAGGCCCGAAGATCACTCACTCCCCGTATGTCCGGAATGGAATTAAAGCCGGTTACCCACATGTACACATGGGACCCGTTCCCAGTTTCGGCACTTGACAGCCCGGTCCTGAGAGAAGGCCATTAAGTCGTGACAGGTTAGACCAAATGCATGGAAGTTATTCAGCGTACTGCATGTGAAGCGACGCCAAAGACGCCAACGATGTCTGTGTGTCACTTCATCTGCTTTGTCTGGGCGGCAATAGTCCAGAATGACATGGCACTTCGGCCAAGTTCTTGAAGGCAAGTGGGGGACGTCCCAATCGGAGTGGTGAAGGCGGGTACTTGTAGGTTGGCATCAGGTAGGAGGGTAAACTGCGGGATGGTGAGGAGTTTGTCCTGCCGGGTGGAGGTGGTATATCAGGGAAGTGAGGATACTCCATATGCAGGCGAACTTTTGCTGAGTGGGTTCATTGTAGGATGGTTTCACATAGCAAGCTTTGAGGTTTGTTGCCTCGGATGTAATGCGGCGTTAGGACTCGACTTGTTAGACAACGAGGAGGGAGAAACTCGTGCTGCCTTGACTCGGGCCCAGAGCACTCGATGGCTGATGGTCAGCGTCTGGTCTCATATGATTCACTTACAGGCACATGGGCTCACAGACGATAGAGCGACCTCAGTTGCCAGCCTGCCCCTATCTTGCTGTGTAAGACCGAGTGAACTGAACCTTTCATACTCAGTTGAGTTAGTTCCAGGCCTCAGCGGCATCGGTCAACCGCTGTCCATGTTCGTAGCCTGCAGACGGGACGCTCATTCTGGGTAATATTGAGCGATGACCGGGCACTAATGGTGATAATACTCGACATGCCACCCAGTTCCCCCAAGAGTGCCGAAGTAAGAGATCAACAAGCAGGGCCAGCAAGTTCGGAGTGGACTTCTGTCTGCGGACACTTATGGAATATGGCGCTATGCCGAATGTTTTCGGGTTTTGGACGAAGTGATTCGTGAAAGCTGACCCGGTGTGTGTCTAGCCCGTCCACCTCTTTTGGCCCCATTTATGGCGCTCGGTCTTCAGAGATGGAGCTACCACTACCCACCCACTCCGAACCAAAACCCGCAACCACCAAGTTCGAATTCAATAAAACGCAAACGATGGAGCAATAAACATTTGTTGCATCTCAGTGTGTCTTGCTGTCGAGATTGCTTGCCGCCGCGATGCGTGATAAGTCAAGTCGGTGGTGTACCAGACGTTGAAAAAAGCCGCCCATGTGGGTGAAGTGAGCGAGCAGGCAGCAGAATTAACTGGCCTCTGAGTCGCTGAAAACTGTAGATGGGTCTGAGTTGTGGGTGACTAGTGCATCCGCTACTGCATCCGACCGTGCTGTATATTGGGCTTCGACGTGGCTGCCGCTGTCGTTCGGTTGTGTGACCTCGATCGCTATGTGAAAGGAGGGATGGTGTCTCGTTGATAGACTATTGATGTGGAACGCATCGAGGCCAATTGATAGTACAATAATATGCGAGGGAGTTACCTTGTAGCCGAGCGGATGACCCTTCGAAGGCTAGAGGTACACTATCGAGATTCCAAAGACCCAAGCGTTCCACGGGATGACATGTTCCAAGCAGTCCATCTTGTCATTGGGAATAGTCTTCTGCTAAAGCGGGCCTTGTGAATAGGCGATGTGTAAATCTGGCGGCCTGAAAGAAGCGAAGACGGTTGAAGTGTCCGAGGATGGAGCCTGAACAGTCTGCGGTCTGACGCTAGAACTAAGAAGTCCGTCATTGAGGCTTAAATCCAGGATCAACAGGTACCTAGAGGCGGCCTAGAAGCCAGAGGGAGATGAATCATTCCTCCACAGGGGCCATCGTGGTGAAGAGTCCAGGGAGGCCAAGAGCACGTGGTGGCGAGAAGGTAGAAACAGCAGCAATATGGAAGCTGTATAATTTGACCTCTGGTATCGAGGTAATTTCCGGTTGGCCGCAGCCTGGTTGCCATGTCACGGATATTGCAGCAGTGGCCGTTGAAGTGGTGAACAAGAGGAAGGAAAGTCGAGGAGAAGTCGAGACAGGAGGTCTTTGGCAGTTGGCACATGGTGTCTTGGCAACTGGAAATGGCTGTCAAAGCTGTGAAACTGCAGATCAACAGAGTGCCTGGCCAATCATTGACCGTGCTCGAACCCCCGCTGTAATTCGCATTCAACAGCAGGCAGCAGGATTCCGGAACCCCACCGTGGACCAATGGCCAAACACGCGGTTCGCAAGCCACACGCCCATGGGCACCGGCGCACTTTTCCCTCAAAACACTTTCTGAGGAAATGAGCCAGCCAGGCACCGGCATTCTTGAGAAGGTGCAAAGCCTTGTTTGTGATGACCGCGGGGAGTTCTTTCCTCCCACAGAGGCAGAAGGGTCTGCAGATCTGAACAAGTCAAGAAGTTGCGGCTCTTTTCTCACCCACTTGACCCTTCCCGTCTTTAAGTTATTTCCATATATCGTGTGCCACACTCCTTCCACATTGACTACCACCTTCGCATATCATTCAGCTGGCCTCGGGTTACAATCAAACCGCGTTGTCTTAGCCTTCAATTGTCGCCTCTTTGTGTTACAATACTTCAATTCAATTCAATCCTTCTTTCGATATCTTCACTTTCTTCAATCATCAGCTCTTCAGATCTCGACTGGACCATCATCTATCGCCATGTACTAACCCGCAATATCATCCGAACATAACCTCGGTTCTCCAGCTGCTTATCGACGCAGCATCTATCAGTACTGTACAGCTTCCCACAAGGCCCGATTTGAACCGCAATCATGGCATCCGGTATCCCAATGGGCGGCTTCCAGCTTGGGTCGTCCCTCAATAGGAGACTTAGCAGGCTCTACAACGACACCAAGAAATCTTCCGACTTCGTCAAGGAGCCCGTCCAACATGCCGAGGCAGACCCCGAGGTCAAGTCCCTCCACCGCAAGCTCAAGATCCAAAAGGACCGTCTTGTCAGCTGGGGCCTGGAGTGGTCGGACCCTACTCACTCCGCCGAGGTCTACATCGACTCTTCACTATCCAAGGCCGGCCTCAGCGAAGTCGTTGGGAGTATTATGTCCACCATCAAGGACATCCTAGCTGAGGCCGAGCCACTATGGAACAGCTCCAAGCAGTTGACCGGCGAGAGCAATGAGCCATATCAACCACCAAAGCGGGGAGAGAAGATCAGGATGGTGGTATGGGACAAGAATCGTTTCGAGGACCTCATCCGTGACTTGACGACATCCATCGATACCCTTTACGACCTGTCCAGGACGAGATCCTCCTATGCTCAGCACTCATCCGCTGCCCGAGAGAGGCTTCAGAGGGCTATTGCTTCACCTGCCGAGGAGTACCGCCCCTTCGAGTCCACCAGGATCCAGACACCACAGCAGATTGATCCTAGCACGCTCAAGAACCTGCGCGATATGCAGGCCGTGCCCATGACCGAAGCTGGAAACCAGGAGCTGGGGACGAGGGAGATTGTCTTCATGGGCAAGCAGGCTTATGCCGAGCTGATGCAACGGATGGGCGCCCAGATTCCCTATGGACCCCTTCTTCTGGAATACGCCCCCTTCGATTCGATCTACTCCATCACGGGTATCTCACCACCCATGACCAGGTTTGAGCGCTTGTCATCCGGTCTTCAAGCAGATCCCCACCGTTCATCCAGTTCTTGGGCGGGACTTCCTCGCCTATTGGGCTATTTTGAGGATATGGACAATTCAAGGTTCGGTCTCGTTTACAGATTCCCTCGGACCTTCAATCCGGTGACCTACGAGAACCTTACCCAGAACCCATTGTACTCCATGTGCTCATTGGCAGATCTGCTTGCTCGTCCTGACTTTGAACCAAAGCTCGAGGCAAAGTTCCGTCTGGCTGCCAACCTGGCCAACACCATCTTTGACATGCACGCCAGGGGTATCACTCATGGGAACCTCCTTATTGACAACATCTCCTTCTGCAATGCCGTCAGCACCGACCCAGAGATCAGCGGAATGAGTCGAGGCGAGGTGGATATCAGACGACCTTTGGTCTCGTCGTTTGACTTATTCTCAGATCCACAATCACAAGACGAACCTGAACCCTTTACGCCTTATAGACATCCGTTGGACCCAAAGAACTCTACCCAGTCGCCGCTCAACAACAATGCTGATTCTAAGACATTGGATCTTTACTCTTTGGCCATGATCCTCATTTCTGTGGGTCTTTGGAACACCCTGGAGAATATCCTCCCGGATGTTAAGAACCCAGTCGTCTCCAATTCCATTCTTGACCAACTGGCTATTCGATGCGGTACGCTCTACATGAAGGCCGTTCAGACCTGCTTGAGGGCAGTGGATCAGGAAATTGGTGGTCAACATACCGTGGACGAGATTGCTCGTCATGTCGAGTTCAAGGCCAGCCGATATCTCGAGGCATGCTGCATTTTGGATGGCGTGAGCAACTTGGAGGAGAGGTTGGGTGATGACCTTACGCCTGCTCCGACAGCCGCGCAGGTACCCTCAGAACCGGCTGCTTCCGGTTCTGGCTCCTCCAAGGAGACGAAGTCTGAAAAGGGAGCGGTGGAGGCACCTTCGGTGCCGGTCCGCAAGAGTGAGGAGTCTGATGTTCCTATTGCCATTGTGCCCGTCGATCCTGAAGTGGAAGTGCGCGCCAAGATCCAAGGTAGGCAATTTCATCTCATGTGGACTATAACAATATCTAACATTTTGCAGCCCGACAAGCTTCAGGAAAAGAGAAGGCTCGCCTTTACCCACACGTACCCCTACCACCAGACGTCGTCGAACAGTGGAACTCTGTTCTCATGCCCGAGATCAACTCAGCTCTCAAAACCTTCTACCGCAAGAACCCCGAGTCGGTCGAGATCTCCCTCGAATCGATCGGCGAGTCACCACAGCGTACTAAACCTACCGTTCTGGTCGTCTGCACTTCGGTCAGCAAGGTTAGGGCTATTCTGAAGAAGAAGCTGGGCGTGCTATTCGATGGAACAAGGTCGAACCTGGGACTCAAGGTATGCAAGGGCCAGGTTCTCAGGTCGCGAAAGCAGGTTATCAACCGCAGCATGGCCAACCCGGAGGATACTGGAGATGTCATCGCCGCCAACCCGTCATACCAGCCAAGGCCGCAGAACGGGGCGAGTATTGGGGCATGGATTGGCGATCGGCACTTGCCACCTGTCAGTTTAGGAGGACTTATCGTGGTGGACGACAAGCCTTATGGCATGACGGTGCATCACATGCTGGATGACCCCGACTCAGATGAAACCGCAGATGACAACACCAGGAGTATGGCAGGCGGAGGCCTTAACGATCTCGCAGCGTGGTACGCCCAGCAGTACTCAAACACCGACGAAGACTCCCCGGACAGCAGCGAAAACGATGACTATGCTTGCGAATTCTCCGACACTGACTCCGAAGCCTATTCAGAGTCCGTCATAACTAGTGAAACCTCCGACGATGATGAGTACTATGAGGAAGAAGAACAATTTAACGAACCCGGCGACATCCCCGGAATCGAGCCGGGCTGCGGCGAAGGCTTCATCATCACGCAACCGGCCCTCGACGACGTAGCCTCGGACTTCTACCCCTCCGCTGAGGACAAAGACCAAGATCACCTCGACACCTTCCGGGTCGGGGAGATGTACGCCTCCAGCGGTATTCGGCGCCGGGAAGAAAATGGGCTCGTGCACGAAATTGACTGGGCCCTGTTCGAGTTTGAGGATGATCGCCAACCATCCGATAACTTTATCCCCAAGGCTTCTAACCCTCCCTCGGGCAAGAAAGGGAAGAAACACACCCGCCTCTCCAGCATTCCCCACGACCAAATCCCAACAATCCTCCCAACCTCGATCGCCCCCTCCCACACCCTTCCCGGTCTCCAAGTCCAATGCATGGCCCGCACCTCGGGCCTGCAAACAGGCACCATCCTCTCCGCCCTCACCTCGGTGAAAATCCTCGGCCGGGCATCTGCCTCTCATACTTACCAAGTCTCTGGTACTCCGTCCCTTGGTCTCGTGCCTAACCATCCCAACCGTCCCTCCGGATCTGGCGACCAAACCATCAACTCCCGTCGCCAACCCCTGCCGATGGGAATCCCCGGTGACTCCGGCGCCTGGGTAGTAGAAAGAGACGGAGGTAGTGTTTGCGGCCACGTCCTCGCCTGGAGCAGCAGGAAGCGAGTTGCCTACATTTGTCCCATGGAAGTTTTGGTCAGGGATATCGCCGAGGTTTTGGAAGCGGAGGAGATCAGGTTGCCTGGGCCCAAGGGTGCAATCATCTACCAGTCTTATGAGGATCGGACTCCTGGAGTGAGCAGACAGGCTAGCAAGGCGAGTACGAGGACGATTGGTGGAGGGTATGGTGGTTATGGAGGTGGCGGTGGAGGTGGGCAGAGCATAAGCAGACAAAAGAGCGCGGCAAGCGCACGCACATACATTGGGCAACAGGATTTCGGGTCGGCGGGGTTGGGGCGGACGTTCTCTAGGGGGAGTGCCTTTGCTGGTATTGGGCCGCCAGGGTATGATGATTACCCTGTGGATGAAAACACACCTGGAGCCGGACGGCAGTCAAGCGTTCGACGCCTACAGAAACAAGTGGAGGAGGAATACCTCCCCGCGTATAGCGAGCTGAAGCAAGCTCAAGCAGTGGCCGCTGCTAACCTTTCTAGACAAGGAGAGAGGCCAGGAAACAACAACAATGATGATAATAACGATGAATATGACGAGGGAGTAGAGGATCTGGAACATGATTTTAAGGATCTCCATTTGGAAGCGGCCGCCCTGGAGGGCGCGATGCCATTTGGGGTGGAGAGGTGGGGGCCTGGCATTGCTTGATGTTGGAAGTTGTGGAAGTTGGATACTATTTTGTCTTCTTGTTTGATACCCTGAAATTTTTGGTGTAGAAGTTGGAAAGAAGAAAGGGGAAGATAAAAGCGACCAATTTTGAATACATGATGACTGTCGAACCCATTGAAGTTGCTTCGCAAGTGAATAATGCGTCTCTGAATCTCGGGTTCTTCGTGCGTGTAAAGGACTTCAGATGGTCACTTCAGTTGCCTGCCCGACACCTTTCTCACGCTCCAACGCTGGCGAGAGAGTCGAAGACTCGGGCTCGAAGCGGACGGGAGTCCATTCAGGGCAGGTACCGTCCACGAGCAGTAAGATAATGCACCATCTCATTACCGTCTACGTTGCTACTCATTCTGTTAACACCCTAGCTGTGTTTTCAGGTACGCCTGGATGTAAGATCACCAACACTGGCGGACAGGGTGGCCAAGCTACAACGCGAACATTTACTTACCTTACATTAACATAACTTGGTGCATCTATTGGACCCCCTTCTAGAGATATAGGAAACCAAGAAAGTGGCATCCCAAGTTGAAATCAGCAGAACATCACGCCGTTGGTAAAGTCCAGGGGTAAATTCAGGTACCAACCGCCTGGAGCCCCACTCTATGGACCTTGCTGGCACGAGACCCGCCCGAACCCCACCATAGCTACGTGCGCCCCATCTTCGGCCTTGGTTGACCGCATGTCATCGCAGCCAGCCCGACTTGTTTGTACCAAACATCAACATCTTCTCACCCAAGTTACCTGTTTCCCATATCTCGACTGCAGTTGGGACAAGGAGAAACACCAGACAAGATGCAGTCAGGAATTTCCGGTAAGTTGTTGCCGCTCCCCCTTGGAAGCTGCAAGAGGAGAGCTACACCACAGCCCAACTCCCAGCAGGTCAGACCACACCTCATCGCTAACAATCTATCCGTTCCATCCACAGCCTCCAAGGAGCTGGTCTCCCAATTCAACGACCTCCTCGGCTCCTCATCGACCTTTGGCCTCCTCGTCAACATCGCCAACGAACAGCTCCAGCCCATCCAGACCCTGACCTCCTCCCCAGGCTCCTCCTTCGCCTCCAACGTCGACTCTCTCCTGACCCCTCACATCAAAGAAAAGGAAGCTCTCTACATCATCCTGCGCCGCTATGACTCCTCTCCAGCTCTGGTCGCCGTCACCTATGTCCCCGACACGGCGCCCGTGCGGCAGAAGATGCTGTTCGCCGCGACGCGGCTGACGCTCGTGCGCGAGCTGGGGTCGGAACACTTCCGGGAGACCATCTTTGCGACGACGGCCAAGGAGCTGACGAGCGCTGGGTTTGAGAAGCACGATGCGCACACGGCGCTGGACGCGCCGCTGACGGAGGAGGAGAAGAGTCTGGGCGAGGTGAAACGCGCGGAGCAGGAGGCGGGCAGTGGAACGAGTAAGAGGGAGATTCATCTGGGAAGCCAGATGGCGATGCCCATGGGGGATGATGCGGTCATGTCGTTGAAGGAGCTGGCGATGGGTGAGGGGGTGGGGGTTGTTTCGCTTGTGAGTTTTTATTGTCCCCTTTCTTTCCCCCATCCTAATCCCGTCGTTCGTGTGGTGCAACAGACGGGCAGCTTCTACAATCAGAATCCAAGTAACTGACTGACCTTCCAAAACAGAAAGTAAACCCCACCACAGAAACCATCGACCTCCTCCCGGCCCCCTCCTCCACTCCGGACTCTCTTTCCTCGCTCGTCTCCTCCATCTCTACCACCGAACCGCGCTTCACCTTCTACCGCTACACGCACACGCACAAGGGCTCCGAGGAGTCGCCCGTCCTCTTCTTCTACACCAACCCCAGCTCCAACGGTGGTCGCGTAGCCATCAAGCAGCGCATGCTGTACCCGCTCATGAAGCGGGCCGTCCTGGAGGTGGCGAGCAAGGAAGGTTTGAATCCGGATAAGAAGTTTGAGGTGGAGGAGCCGAGTGAGATCACTGAGG
Organism: Neurospora sp. LNF1-1; assembly: GCA_009805225.1. Taxonomy (NCBI): domain Eukaryota; kingdom Fungi; phylum Ascomycota; class Sordariomycetes; order Sordariales; family Sordariaceae; genus Neurospora; species Neurospora sp. LNF1-1. Next base: position 100,728 of record RAOM01000036.1, read on the forward strand.
AGAGCGTGTTGGCGGAGTTGCATCCCAAGGTGGTGGAGAGCAGGGGGTTTGCTAGGCCGAAGAGGCCTGGTGGTAGGTAAATGGGGGAATGGGGGATGTTTGCGTGAACGGGAGTTCGGGCGTATGAATAGGATGGGATGAGTGAAATAGCGTGGTATATGAGATCTCCCTTCTGGTTAAGGAGCCGATCGGAAGTACGTATGGTAATTGAATACAGACATGTCTGGAAATGTCATGGCGACCTCCCTGGCGTGCTGGTTGCCCATGATATGGTGAGTTTCCAAGCTTTGTAGGGTTGGAAAGGGTCAAGGGAGCTCTATTTGAGACACTGGGTGTCGTGATCTCTTCACCTCAGGGATCGTTGATGGTTTGAATTCTCTATCTTCTTATGTTCCTGATGCATTATTAGCCTTGACCTCTCATCACCCATCGCCCGACGTCGTTCCTGAATGGGGCATCAACCATGCGCTCGTGATGCCTTTGAGGCCCGATAAGGGTTAGGGGTATGTGAGACGACAAAGTGATAAGATCCGTGATAAAGACAATGACGTCAGTGGTACAGCGATGCTGTTCCAGGCCGTCGCCCGTTCCTGATCAGCAAGCACGGCCTGACAGTTTTCGGCTGATCTTTTGAAAGTCGTAAACATCGGATGGGCTTTGACTCGAAGCTTCTTCCAAATCTATACCCTATACCACCTGAACTGCAGCACCATGGGACGTTCAAAAACGATCGCGCGCTCGATCGCGCGGGCCATTACCGACACCACTGGACTTGCGAAACGACGATCCAGCAACAGCAATCCCCTTCGCCTAATCATGTCGCTGTTCTCTCTCTTCTTCTCTATCCACCAGTTGATTCTACAGAAGATTCGACCGGCTGATTTTGCCAACCTACGAAGAAACCACTGGGACGTTGAAGATGATGACTACTATCAGTCTTTCCAGCCACAAGATGGCGACAAGCCTGAAGAGTCTCTGAGCTCCATTGGAGACATGGGCTTTTCCGGCTCGGTTAGTCTTCCTCTTCTTTACCCTGGCATTACAATATCCACTGACAACATCCTTAAAACAGACCTTCTACTCAACCAAAGACCAAAAGTACCTCGTCAAGTCCGTCCCGCGGCACTCCGAACACTCCTTCTTCCGCGAAGACCTCCTCACCCCCTACGTCGAATACATGGCCACGCACCCACGCTCCCTTCTCGTGCGCATCTGCGACTTCCTCGGCGCCTCGGGCTACTCCATCGGGCGCATCCTCCGCCTCGCGCCCTCACACCACATCGTCATGGAGAACATCATGTACGGCCGCTCCGAAGCGAAAAAGCGCGGCGACGTCGACTGGGAGGACTGGGATCTCAAGCCCACCTCGTACTTCTACCCCGAGCGCGACATCGCCGACGGTGCGCTCACCAGCGAGGCTACCAAGAGCCAGTTGGCGGATGAGTTCCACGATAAGATTCGTTTGAGTAAAGAGCAAGCGGATGAGTTCTTTGCGAGTCTGGAGGAGGATACGCAGTTGTTGGCTGATCATAATGCGGTGGATTACTCGCTGTTTTTGGTGCGCATGCATACTTCGCCGGCCCCGGGACAGGACAATAACCCTGATCCTGCGGCTGCTTCTTCGTCTGAAGCTGTGTCGGAGGTGGTGCCGACCGAGGGCCCGTCGGTGCCGCCTGGCCCGCCGTCGTGGAGGACCGGGGTCGCCTCGGCGGATGGAAAGTATATCTACCGAGCGTCGATTTTGGACTTCTTTTGGGCGAAACATAAGTTGCAGCCAAGGGTGATGACGGCTTTGATCAACTTGTGGAACTTGCTGATTAGTAAGAGGGGGCCGATGAGTATTACGACTACGCCTGAGGAGTATAGGCAGAGGTTTTTGAAGATGTGTAGGAGTTATGTGGAGATTGTTGGGGACTCTAGTGAGTGAGCAGGGGAGGTATGGTTGTGCTTGGAGTTTGCGTGAGCATAGATACCCCTTGTGTTTTCCTTAGGTTTATCACCGGCTTTTTCCTGCCTTCCAGCAATAGCACGCTTTTTTTTTTAGTTTGCCCACATTACCAGAGGACATCGTGGCTCGTCCGTGACTAATGCCCAATTCATGCAGTTGAAAAGGTTCAAGATCGTAACGGCAGCTTGTCCTGTTGAGTTGCCGTGATGTTGGGAAGGACCGAACCCTCAAGTCGCCCCCGCTCCAAGTGACATGCGTCCCCAGAAGCACCTTCCACCCTCGGCGTTACGCCTATCTTCGGCATTGTTCGAGTTGGAAGGTGCGTCATGATTGACTTTTCACAAGGTTGACAGGAGGGCGAAGTGAGAAGGAACGTCCAAGAAATGTGGAGTGTTCAAAGATCAGTGGTAGAATCTGGACGAACCGTCTCGTCCTTCTTCCCCCATCACGATAACTTAACCATTTGCTTCCCGTCTTCAACCAACCCGTTTTCTTCTCACACCTTTCACCATCTTTCCAATTCCCAAGCCACGTCCCTGACGAACGATGGCATGATCAGACCCAACAGCATCGTTCTCTTCGTTCTTTTCATTATACCCTCTCCTCTCTGTTTATCCCCAACGATACTTTTTAATGCTCCGGCCCTCTGCTCACTCGTCATTCAACAACGAACTCGTCTACTTCCGCGTCATGAAACCATTTAGATTCAGCAAACCCGATTCCAACTCTGATATATCTGCCCGGTGTATGGGGGCTTTTGCGCAACAACAAGCCCGCACTGTTAGGCCAGTCCAAGTCGTCCTGTACAATCTCCACGAATGAAAACTCATCAGCTATGCCCGCAGACATCCCTAAACTACGCTTCAGGGCTTCGATTGCCTTCCTCCTCTTCCCACATTTACGAGTATCTCGCTCTTTCTGATACGTACTGAGAAAGTCTCTGCTGTCAAGCACCATCCATATTTTCTTTTTGCGAAGAGCAATTTGGACCGAGCAATGGCCAATCTCTTGCGAACAAATCGCAAATAGGTCCAGTTGCCTCCAAGGACTTGGAAGGGTTGACACATCGTAATTCAACTGTCCAGTATCATGTCGGAACCAACGGAAACAATAGTTTACCATGTCAGGTTCGTGAAAATCCACTGTCTTGGATCTTGCCGCAATCTGAAGAGAAGAATCCTCTAGGAACGAGATAAAAGACTGGGCGGGTACTTTCCAGTCTGACCAGTCTCTTTTGCGGTCCTCCAGAAATTGCACACCACCAGGATGGGAAGCCCACGACCATGACGGGATATGCAATTCCTCCAATCCAGAATCAGTTGATTGATCCGCCTGACCTGACCAGAGGAGTTCCCAATGTATTTTGGACAGCCAGGATCCAAACACGTACTTGTCTTCCGGCGTCTTCTTATATATTTCATTGGCGATGCCTCTTATAGCAATAAGCTTATCCGTCGGGTATGTGAGTTCTCTACCGGAGTAGCGTGTCACAATTTCCTTCCAAGTGGTATATCGTTCGAATAAGCCCGAGGAAGTCGACACATCCTTGCCATCATCCCCAGCACATTTATTCACGCAGTACCAGCACATCCGATCTTGCGTCCAAAACACAATTCTTCTTGCAAGCACCCATTCCTGGGTCGCCCACCCTCTAGTAAATAGAGGAAAATTGTGTTGAGGAGACCCTCTTTCTTTCGGCAACTTGCTGAAATATAGAGACGGGGACATCTCGCTTGGACGATGAATGCACGCCTGGAAAGGGAACAGACCAGCCTCAGCGTCTGCGCCTGTTGTTGCGGCAATGACAAGCCGGGCCTGCGCATACACCGTACCCATTCTGGCTGCCTCCTTCTCCCAGTCGCCGTTGGAGTCCTGGATAATACACAGCGAGTCTATCCAAAGATACCGCACCCCAATTGCCCGGGTTAAGAGGATGGTATCCTGAAGGGTCTTCGGAAGCAAATCCCACGGAAGCTCCGAGAGATGCTTCTCGAGTGTCTTTGTTGTGGTTAGGTACGGTCGGTCAGCCTTCTGAGAACTTCCCCAGCAGTAACTGAGGGCGGTGTAATGCGCTCGTTTGCCATTTGATTCCAGAACACGGGCGCTCCCGAGGCCATCCGGCGGGCCTACGTCGATAACTCGAGTGGGAAGGACTGGCGGTAACGACTCATCGATTTCCTCGCCAGAGCGCATCGTGCAACATTGCGGTCGATGGTCCCTAAGACACTCGATGAGCCATTGTTTCAGCCGATTTACACATGGCTCACTCCACGGTATGAGCGGTGCGGAGCGGGCCCAGTCATCGATTTCTATAGTATGCCGGTGCGTCAGCGGTAAAGCTACTAGAAGCGGGAGTTGGAGCCACACACCCGAATAGACACGCAAATTTGACTCCGTAAGCCTTGGGATAGGATGCCGAGGGCGCTTTACCTCAGGAGGTATGATGAAAAAGCTGATTGTGGTTTCATCTTCTAGCCACACGGAGACAAAGACCTCGCTGCCTTTGCCCACCTGATGCTTCACTGGGCCCTGATTGCCCCTAGCAAAATTGTTTTCGAGCCCTTCCAAGATAAGCTTGCACAAGGGACAAGTTGTTGAAGACTTGACAAGCTCGCCAAAGGTGGTAAACACTGCATTTGCATCTAAGCCTCCAGGTCGATGATTAGGATCAAGGGTCTCCCGGCTGAAGTTGTAGTTGAGGCAATGTTTACAAAGCTTCGTGGTTGGGACCCTACAAGGTTCTTGTATAACTAGGGCTCCTGTTTCCGGCGTAGAAACACCATCGGTTGGTACGTGCATGATAGCGGCGTTAGAAGTTGTTGCCGTAGTGGCTGTCATCGTGACGGCAGGGACCCAAGAAGGTTCGGATGCGGCTCTTTTCAATGGGTATTTCCTATGCCAGAAATAGACAGGCCTTTTGGACTTTTCTTGTTCTGGGAAAATTCTCGGAAGTTCAATGTGCCCAATACGACATGGGGGACCTTCAAGTGAATTGGTGGGAAGTTGTTCCATCAGCTTTGCTTACCTCTTTCAGAATCATTTCTCCTACGTTCACTTCCTCTTCCCCTAGTCTTCCCAACCTGTAATTCCCTTGAGACGTTTACAAACAAAGGTAATGGAGATGGCGAGACCTTGTGCAATGCCGCAGCTTTTGCAGAGTATACGCACACTAAGGCTTGAGGCATGCGACAATGGGCGAGGAAATTCGTTCCGGGACGAAATGGGCGACTGCAATGGTTTTGGGGGATACCTAGCTATATCACAACCCAGGTAGAGGTTCCAGCCTTTTGAGCGGTCGGTCAACCAAACATGTTCGACTAACACAGCCACATTACTTGGCCCAATGAAGGTTGCAGATAGTCAGTTCGTCAGTTTACTCCTTTGGATGAGCCGTTGTACAGAGGCTGAAACGGGCAGATATGACTCAAATTCTCTGACCGATCACCCAAGCCAAAACATTATCGCTGCTACAACCGAGCGGTACAGTCCAATTATGGTTCGTTTAAGCTTGATACTCCAAGCGGGATTCATCTCAAGTCGCTCTACATGGGGGACACTCAACCTCCACGATCAGCATGAAGCGAAAGCCTAAAGAGACCACATGCTAACAATCTCGCCAGGTGTCTATCGCACCACCCGTAGCAAGTGTAAGTAGGTCATTCTCCGCGACTACGGCCTCACCACAATACCCGAGTTGGGTGCCAGATTCTGCCCGCAGAGCGCCTCCCAGGCGCCCTCAATACCATTGGCCCCCTCAACACCACGATACCGTTCCAACCGGACCTCGCCCAATCCCGTCTCGGTATAGCATCGTTTCCAAGCCTCATCTACACCCTCAAAGTAAGCTGTGGCGCCCTCCACCTCCGCCGCTCTATCCCGTACCCCGCTTGTGTTAAACTGCACCTTCCCAAGCGCCTGTCCACTCGCCATCCGTGCTTGGATCTCCTCACCCGAGTACACCTTGGACTCGTTTCCAACCGCCAACACCAACACCTCCAATCCCTTCTTCACATCACCACCATTCTTTGAGGGCGTTGACTTCAACCCCTCCACCAACATCTCCGTAATCTCCTTCGCCGCTCCAAAATCCACCATCACCACCCTCTCCACCCCTTCCAGTCCCTTCACCCACTCCACCACGCCTCGCAACTCCTCCCCTCCATACCCCACATTCTTAATCTTCAACTTCGTTTTCCCCTCCCCCTCTCCATCACCAAAGTTAGCCAACGTCCCAGGGACACTAGTAACCTGCACCAGTCCCAACGGCCCTTCACTCTCCAAATCCCCCCTCTCACTCCTCTCGCGAGCCAACATCCACCCAAAACTCCTAGCAGTCTTGGTACCCGCCGACAAACTAATCACCACCGCTTTCCTCAAATCTGCATCCCCCTCTCCCCAAGCTGGCACGCCAGGGATCGTATCAGCCGGTGCGCCCGCGGGCAAACCGAGTGGATGAGTAGCCCTCTGGCGGCGGAGGGTGTATTTCTCCAGCAAGACGCCGCATTCGAAGACGGGCCGGGAGAGGACTTTTTGGGCTGCTTCGTCTGAATCTAGGTCGACCTGGGTAGAGGAGGGAGAGGGGATGAGGATGTACCGGTTGTACATGGCCATCAGCCCTTCCCGATGGAGAGAAGTTTCGCGGAAGTGCGTCTCTGGTTGGCAGTTTTCCGCTTCGGGGAAGGAGGAGGATAAAGTAAGGTCGAAGGAGTGGGCGGAGGTGGGCCAAAAGCCCCAGAGTAAAGAGCCGGAGGGGATGAGAGGGTGGGTGGAGGAGAGGACGAGGGCGTAGCCCCAGGCTGGGACTATACCCCATGATGCGTTCAAGTCGGCGGCATCTTCCTGGGATTCTGAGGAGCGGAGCTGGGTGCCGGCCGGAACGGGGTAAGCGGACCACCACGCGAAACGATCGCCGTTGAGCGCGTAGGTGAGGTTGTTGGAGGAGAGGGAGATGAGTTGGGTGCGCACGCGGACGGAGGAGGGGGCGAGAGGGGGGAGGGCGGATTGGTCGTCGATGTAGCCGATTGTGGTTTGGGCGTTGTTGCGTTTAGAGACGAGGTGGATTGGTGTTGTCATTTTGGGTGGTTGGTGAGTTGTCTTTGATGCGTCGTGCTTGATTGCTGCTTTTGCTTTGCCTTCTCCCTTTTCTCCGTGGAAGTCTTTGATGGAAAGTCGGAGGGAAACTTGGAAGTTTGGAGGTTTGAGGTTGGAGAGAAAAGGTGAGATCAGAGGTGAGATGAAGCTGACGTGAGATTACGGTAGGATCAAACATGCCACCATTCCCGTTTCCGAACCGGCCAGAGAGATGGCTCCGTGAACTCCGGTCTCATCGGTGTTTATCGTCCAATAGAAGCCGCTTCAAGGGCTCCCTTTGTGAATATCTGGTTGACTTGTGTTGATAAAACTGGGGATGCGAATAACACCAAGACGGGCTAAAAGGGGACGACGGTCCGCAATGTAAACAAACTTCCCTTTTTGGGATGCGAAAAACGTTAAAATACGTTGACTAATCTAATCTGTCTTACAGGAAGGAATACGTTTTGGGCAAAGAAGTAAAACGAAGAAGAAGAAAAATGTGTGGATGTCCCCGTAACGGATTCGAACCGTTATCTTCCTGCGGCACGCATGCAGACGTGGAATTTCCACGCCGGGAATGTTACCATTACACCAACGAGCCACCCACTGAAAGGGAGTCGGTAAAGGGAGCTTATATATCTTAGATGGGGACGGGGTTGGGTTGTGATTTGGGATGACGCGGGATAGGCAGGAGCGGCGGGCAAGATGGGATGGAAGATGCGGCGGGCAATCATACTTTTGAGGCAGTCGCGAGACATGGTTAGTCTACTACGTCTTCCGTGTGTCTTGGTGACGGGATATTGCCTTGAGAATACCTGCTAGATGGGAACAATTGGCACAGATCGCCCTTCTAGGTATTCACTGTCTACATAGCATCAATCTCCCTATCCGGTCAAAGCTCTCCATCTCTTCAGACATTCGATCGACACAAACTCTTCATTCACCCCGTACCCGTATCCTTCTCTTTTAAAGACACATGTTCTCCCGCAAAAAGTACCGATACGATACGGCAAGAAACCGGCCAGCTGCATTTTCCTGCCCATGCGACAGCACCTTATCGGTCTTAATTTACAAACACGCGCATAAACGTACATCTCAATACCTACTAACTCTCGTAATTACCAACACAAGTATCATACCTCTCCCCCATCCCCATCGATCTCCCCCCAAACCCCTTCCATCCCCACCTTCGCTTCCCTCGCCGTCACCCTCTCCCCCCTATCCACCACCAACATCCCCCCCAATAACCTCCAACAACCTCCCAAGCGCTCTTCTTTCTCTCCTCTTCATATGCAAATCAGCAACAGCAGCAGTCTTCTGAATCTCCTCCATAACCCTCTTCACAGAAGGCACCAACGTCGCATCTCCAGGCCCCCGGTCGGAGGAATGGATGAAAAACCCAGCATACTCAATACCGGCCCATTTGGTTCCCTTTTCAGCCGCCTTTTTTTTCTTGTCCCCTTCTTTTCCTAAAATCTTTCAGACCCATTGTTCGCTGCTCCCCATCAAGAACAGCGCCGCCATGCGTTGCACCAGTAGCACTTGGCTGCGTCTTAGAGGAACGAGCCACAGTCCCCGGTTCTTCCTCCTTATCCTCAGGAGACTCACTACTAACACAGGTAGAATAGGAATCCGCATCATCATCATCTTCGTCTTCTTCCCTCATCCCATTCCCGTGGAAATACCAAACCAGAACCTCTAGCATCACACCACCCAGGGACCAGACGTCATAATCCCTTCCACACTTTCGTTCCTGCGCTTGTTGTTCAGGCGCTTTATACTCGGTGTTTCCTACGTTAGTCATCTTTCGGACGTCGCTTTTCGGAGATTGGTGCGGACAGAAGGTAGCGACGCCGCCGCAGCCAAAGTCTGTTAGCTGAAGAATGGGAGCTTTGGCTTTGTGTTCACCCAAGGTAGTACCAGAGGCAGAGGTATCGGAGGTACCGGAGGTATTACTATCTGAGGGGAAGGTAACGAGGATATTCTCCGGCTTGATGTCCCAGTGGTATCCCACGTGTACTTCATCTCGTTGGCTATCTCGCTGGCCACCTCCCTGAATGGAACTATCTGGATAATTACCAGGGTTATGAACGGCATGCAAACCCTCCACCAAACCCACAAGTTGTCTCACCAGCCATCTAAATCCCCAACGGGGAGCGTCTACTCGAGAACGAGTAGTCCCCTTCATGAATGCCGCCAAGTCGCATTCGGCCCGGGGCAACATGGCGAAGGAGATATCGTAACTACATCTCCAGAATAAGAGGGGACGCAGGATGTGGGCGTGGGTTAGGGGACGTGGACCGGACTGGTCGATGTCATGCCAAAACGTGCGGTCGCGGTTAAACTCCTTTTGGGAGCGTTGATGGTAGACTTTGATGGCTAGGGATGACTAGTTCTGCTTCGTTACACACAGTAAGTTTTACTTGGTTAGTAGTGTACTACACATCACAAGTAAGGGTTGATTCTATGGATTGCACAGGCATGCTATACCCTACCCTATTCATGTAATGACCCTCAGCAAACCCCATATTGACTACGGCATTGAGACTATATACTTTGCTGGATGATGCGGAGCCGAGCTTCTCCTTGCTGCCGCCCTCAGCAGTGCCAGGTACATCTTTGGGTTGTAAGCCCGTAGTATTCGGCGTGGTACGCTCCCGCTCCGGCTCCGGCTCTGAGCTATTCCCACTTAATGGAGTGCCTTTCTTTGTGATGCAATCGGAAACTGTCCGATGAATGCGTTCAAGAAAAGAAGAACCACGTCCACAAAAGAGATATTGATTCCAAAAGAATACGTCAAAATACTTGGTATACTCCGGGTCATCAACATGAAGCGCCGGGCTATCCTCCAACGGCAGATTACCATCCGATATATCTGGCACCAGCTGCAACGTCTGTGTCAAGAACCATTTATAGTTCTTAAACGAGAATACCGCAGTTACCAAAAGCTTCCGCAGCGAACCACCTTGCGGGTTGGGCATCGAGAACTTCCCACGCAGCGATTTCTCAGAAAACACACGCTTAATACTCTTCTCTAGCTCTTCTCCAACAATATCCGTCAGTGAGTCCGGGATGTAGTAACTCGCGGGCTGCTGTTCAGATTTGCCCTGTCTTAGGGGATCATAGAAGCTATGAATGGCGCGGTAGAGACCGTCATGGGCGTTCTTGCCGTTGTCTGTCACTTCTCTTATCAAGGCTCGGATCCATTTCTCACTTTCCAACAAATCTGAATCTCCTGTGCCTGCGGCCATCATCGTGACTGATGATACCTTGAAAGCCTTTGAGGGGGTTGCTGTGCTATCTGAGAGCGCTTCCTTACCGAGAGCATCACTAGACTGGGGGCATAAAAGGAACGTTTAAATACCTAAATGGTTCCCTTGTACGTGACAAACTGCTTGCCTTCTTCACTAACGCATGGTATGCTAGGTGGGAAAACAGAACGGAAGACGTGTGTGTGATTGACCATTTGTGTGAAAGTTGCCTCTGCCAAAGCCCAGACTCTCCAAATTTGGTCTCCCCCAAATTGGTTTCATGCCATCATCTTTATCAATCATCATCACTATCCACTTCACAAGACCGTATGAATGCCTGGAACCAGTCAGCAAAACATCCCCATGGAGATATCTATCCATCGGTCTTGGCACATGACTGACCTCATTCCACCTCCTCCGGGATGGTCAGTTTCCAGTCTTCTTCGCGTTTCTAAACTCAATTTTGTGTCAATAAGCATTCATGAATGCTGTATTGAGGGGTCTCCCTATCCATGACAGACGCCCAAACCCACCTTCGCCTTGAAGTTACCATCTCCAAATCTCGCTCGTAGGTTATCCTCGAGTCTTTGCTCATCCAGATACCTGCCTTTCACAACTTGCGTGATGAATCCTCTCGAGTCCCTGTTTTCGGTCATGGCGGCTATGTATGGCTAGGCGCGGTTACTTGGTTCTGAGTGGCCGAATGGGATGTGTGTGGTGTCGAGCAACAGGCAATATGACGAATCTGCCTGGAGATAGTAGATTGATGGTGAACATTGAAGGATGCCATCAGGGAGGTGTCAAGGCCACACTATATGTACCGCGGCGTCCGTAACGATGACGCTGACGGATGTCTACAGGTACCTCGGCTGGCCGCATGGTTTGGGTATGTCAATTCCAGGCCCTTGACCTGTTGAACGCCCTGTCACACGATGGGGTTGGACAGGGACCAGTTGATCGATGGACGCCTTTTATGCTGTACGAGATGTTGAGACGGGTACCAAGCACTGCATAGCCGCCTCGAAACGGTCTCAGCCACAAGAACGAAGAGATTATGTGACACAGTGGATCCTTGGCTGACTGACTGGATGACTGTTTATTGTGCTTTTGCTCCAGACATGATAACCTCCCTCGAATCCAGCCGGCCTTCATGATCTCGAAGTTAACTCACTCGACAACATCTTTTTATTTCTCACACATTCAACATCATGAGCTGCTGGAGCGGTGGGAACTACCCGCTGAGTTTCGGTTTCGACCAGGCCCTTACTTCTGTCCATGATTGGTCATGCAGCGATTACTAGACCGATACCACGAGAAAGAAGGTGTTCAAAGAGGAAAACAAGAAGTCTCGCATCGAAGTTCTGTTCCAACCCCACACCAGCAACCAGAACATTCTTTTTGAGCATGTTGACTCGGGATTTTCTGAGGATCAGTCCAACGAGACTTGCGATTCCGCAACAGAGAGTCCCAGTCCCGATACAGAAGCGTTCCAGGTTGACTGTGACACCGCGCCAATTCTGTCTTTAGCAATTTTGCAAGACGAAGACCAGCTGATGGAACTTATGGTAGGCATATCTTCTGCTGAAGGTAAAAAGCTGCGAAATTTGAGAAGCATTGCTAACGCAATCTCATAGAAAACTAGAACAGATTTCCGCGTTTTGTGAGCTCAAAGATGCAGTTGACGGACATGAACGCAAAGTAAAAAGCAGCGACTGACACGCGATTGTTAGCTTCTTGACCCAGAAAAACTCGTTCCGCCAATTGCGAATCACAGAGTTCTTGTTCAAACGTCTTGTGGATGTGAATCGTATCTTTCCCAAATTCCGGGAGGTCTTGATCGGGTTCGGAGATAAGCGAACCGAAGAGGAGGTCGGGCCTCCAGCGTTTACCTTCAGACTCTCAAGGCCTTCCACTGGGCAGCCTTGTCCGGGAATGAAGGATGAATATTCAGACTTGAACACGAGATTTGGTAGGTATTTTATGGGAGTGAAGTCTTGGGATCAGTATCAGAGTTCTGTCTGACCACCGCTCAAACAGAATGTTCATACGCCCTACGCTTTGTGGAGCGTCCAAATCGGCCAGCAGCAGAGCCATGGTCGTTGCGACAAACAGGCTTTTACCACCACTACAACCGCAGAGGCATATCTAAGAGCCGCGGGACGTCAACGTGGATTCTCATGGGGTCTTCAGACATGCCAAAAGCCATTCTGGAACTTTACTGCCGCAGGAATCAACGCTCAGTCCCTAACTTCAATCCTCTGTTGCTGAAACGCACGAAGATTTCCTATCCCTCAACGACGAGCAAAAGCTGCACTACCTGGAACTCCGACTGCTTGATATAATCCTGTGCATGGATTCGACATCACACACAGTTGGGCAAATGACGGAGATGTATAACCAGTACCTCTGGGCCATCGGGGGTGCAAGCATAGGAGACGTGGGGTGTGCTGCCCAAACGGAGGGGATCCTTTTAGCATTGCGGCAGCAAGCAGCAGAGGTTGGGTACATTCGAAAAAAAGCAGAGGCACTGGTGGCCAAGTGCAAAGAAAGTAGAAACTTGGTAAGAGCAAACTTTTTCTTTCCTGGGGAGGGCACGCGTCAAGGCGTCACAGACCTCTCGGTTCTTGGAGCTACAAACTGCGTTAGCGCTCAAGAAAATCCAGACCGACACGCAGCAAGAAAGCAAGTCCATGCATGATCTGACCAAGAAAGGGCACAGTGACTCCAAGAGTCTCAAAGTGCTGAGTATCATCACATTGGTGTATCTTCCGGCAACTATCATCATGGTAAGCAGGCCATCATCAATGGGTCCTTTAAATGGGGCACTTACTCTTGCTGACGACTCAACGAAAAGAGCTTCTATTCTACCCAGTCCCGTGACCTTAAAAGGGTGTTAAGCCCCGATTGTTACGTCCAACGTAAAGATGTACTTGTAAACGGAAGGAGCAAAGCAGGCGGGGCTGTCCGTTAAGGTTCTCTTGAAAGTAGTTAAGGGAGGGCAAGAGCAAGAAGGAACAACCCACCTCGCACATCGGATGTGATGTCTCAAAACAAGAAGAGACGGATTTCACGTTCCGAGTTTGGAAGGAGCGTTTGCACCGTGGTAAGTTGGGGGTGAAGGAGAGGGAAGAAGAGAGAAGAAGAGAGAAGCCCAGAAAGGGAACAGAGGGGAAGGTGGGAAATGATTGCAGTCTTCCAGGAGCACCACTTTTGGTGGCCCATCAAACCTAACTTCTTCAATCAACCAAGCATTTATTGTTGTATTTTCCCTCAACCCAAACCTTCGTCAGCGTCGTACCATTCCTCAACACATCAACATCATTATCCAGCGTCAACATACATACCGTCTTTCTTTTTGTCGACTTCTGCTCGTCACCATGACCGACAACAAAACTAAGATAGAAAGAACAGTGGCTGAAAACGAAGCAATTATCCGTCATCACCTCGTCGACGTACCGGAAAACATGGGAAAACCTGCCCGCACCTTACGATATCCTACACGTACCCTGCGAATTTCAAGATTTTTCTATATCATCAATCACTACGACTAAATCAGCGTCCAAAACCTCGTATCCCAAAGTCGATAGCGCATTTCCCACATACCACAAAGACAACCGAGGCTGAAGCCGAAGCAATTATCCGTCATCACCTCGCGGAAGTACCGGAAAACATGTTCGAATTCGTGGTGTATGATGACATTGTCCACGGTGCCGGCATTGAATAGGAAAAGGGGCAGCGCACCCTCGTTGAGGTTCGCCGCACATCTATCTTCCTTCTTAATTCACCACAAGGTCGAATGCCGGCTGAGCAACCGCCTGCGCCTCTCTTCCCTTGCCGGTGCCGCTCCCTTGGCCCCCGGCGAGGCCTGCGAGACCCTCTCCGGCCCGCACCGGTTTCGTTTCGGCACCACCATGTGCCAGGCCTGCGCCTACGCCCGCCCCTCAGGGCTGAATCTTGCCACCCGCCATGCTATCGAGACGATGATAGCGACTCGGAAGAATCATAAAAAGAAACAGAAGAGGAAATGGAAGAAAGACTGTTCCTCCCCAGGTACATGGTCGACGCCTTCTGCAATTACAACAACGATCACAATCCACTAAACCGTTTGTTCTTCAACGCCATTGTCGTGGGAAAAGAGCTTGCTTTTGATGTTCGGTCATCGTGCGCCAAATTGGGCATGGTTCTGTTTTTCGCAGATGGCCACAACGAGTGCGATCCTCCACCATCCTCGTCATCGTCTCGGAGAATGGACGGGAAAGTATATATCGAAGACAAAAGTCAATGTAAGAAGTACGGAATCTTTCTTCTCCAGTGTCTTAAGGGGGTGTACTTGAAGGGCGTACCTGGGGTATTTTTGGGCGTGCATAGAGTGTACCCCTTCAAGAGTCAGCCAAGCAGTTTTATCAAATTCGAATTTCGCTCCTGACCACGTGGAACAGGGTCGACATGAAATGGTGAAAAGAAATTTTGCATGGGTGGAGAGACAGCCAAAGCCAACGATGACGAACACCACAGCGGGCATGGAAAGGGCAGCTGTAGGGGCAGGATTCGATGAGCTTGCTGGCGTGGTGGATGTGGTGAGAAGTATGTTGAGTTTCAAATGGGAAGAGGGGATAACGGCTCGAGCCGCGGCGAAGAAGTTGCGGGAACTGAGGGCCAAAGGAAGCAGCAGGATTGACGAGGGCATAGGCATGAGGTTAGCGAGAGCACTTCATACAGAGAGCTATCATGGGTGTGCGGATTCGGCGAGAATGATGACGCTGATACGTCAGAATTTGAATAATCCCCAGATTGAAGAGCCACCGGAGCCGGAAGATGATGAGAAGTCCGATTCAGAAGATGATGAAAAGTGGGATCCAGAAGAGATTCAAATGCTACTTCCAGACCAGTGGTGAGAGCTGCATCCAGGTATCTGACGCGAGTTTTTTTTTTTTTTTTTTTGGGTTTTTTTTTTTGACCGAGAGAGCGAGGATCAAGTGGAATATAGCGGAGGAAATACCGGTGAGTCGGAAAACACACTTAGCTCTGAATCATGAGTTCCAAGGTAACACAGCGGAACTAATAAACAAAAGCATCACCTCCAGGTGTACACTTCTATTGAAGTCGACAGACAACCAATCTGGCGGCCATCTTTGAACTTGTCGCTACCGAATGACCGTCGATGTCCTGGTTATTCGCCATCTATTATTGCTTTCTCCCCTCATGTGACAACCTGATGCTTGCAATGGGCCGGTCTGAAACACCATCAAGGAAATCCAATGCCACCAGGCATGTGTGATATGTCGCTTCCCGGTAGCTAACCATCTAGGGAAAGAAAGAGATAACATTCGCCTCTCAGAATGAGGCTTTCCATAAGCCTCCATAGTCTCAGGATCATGGGATGCTTTGAATGAAGGGAGAGGGGAATGTACTTTCTGGGGTGAATATGGATACAAGAATAGGTAAGATATGCGAGGCGGCACGCAGTCAACAAACTTGGGGTCCATCTATATAGCCTTACACCATCAGATCGAGCCCTTGTTGTCGACCGAAGTCAGGTGAAACGTGTAAACGGTAGGTATAATAACATGATCTGCATGGATAGGCATGTATAGGGTGCAGTGATAGGAGGTATCACGCTGAGATACAACCCGGCCGCAGCCGGTAATTCGTGAGGTGGGAATATCTTGCTGTGAATTTCCATGGTATTATTGGTATACATGATGGGAAGCCTTGGTACCTGGCTCTTGGTTCCCGAGTGCTGTTTCTGAGTAGGTAACCAGCCCGGCCCAGCCGGGTTTCAAACTGGTACACTGGGTGGTAATGGGCACGAGTGGCTTCTGTGCTTGTGCAACTGTCCATCAATACTCTCAACATTCTGGCCCCTTCGTGATTGGGACTTGGGTACTTGGGTGGTAGAGCCATATTAGGCACGGAGTCAATTCGTGACATTCCTACATAGTGTGCATACCTACTGGGTTCTGTGTCCCACTAGCGAGCAGAACTATGATCCATCTTTTTGAAGGGTGTTCTAGGGCCATGGTGCAGGCATGCACATTGCCGTGTGACAGAATTCCCACACCGGGAACACGAGCACTGGGTCCGGTTGAAAGGGGCCGGGTGCGATAACGCCGTTTGATGCCTCTGGTGATGATTCGGGGGCAGCTTTGGATGAGGATGAGGAGGATGAACTGCTCCCGCCGTGATATGGGACTTGCTTTGATGGACTGTTGCTGTTGGAACAAAAAGCGTCGCTGAGGATGGAGGCTACTTTTGTCCCGGCCAGAGAGGGAAAGGCCGGCTAAGTCGACATGAGCGGCGTTGATAGTGCAGACGGTAGATCCCTATGGATCATGATTCGGTGGTCGGTGGACCGGTGGTAGAATACAGAAGGGCCTCATGAAGCGCTGCCCGCCTCAGCTTCAGCCGGAGCTGGCTCGGTTTCGTCAACAGCCCACTGCATCGGTGACACGGAGGACGTCTCAGAGACAGAGCCGGCATCAGTCCACTCATCCCCAAATGTCTTATCCATGAAATCCTTGACAGCCCGATCCAATCCCATGCCAGTCCGGAGCTTTTCTGGGTCCCCCTCCACCTTCAGTCCCTCGAGTGATTTAGCTCTGGAAAGGGCAACGTATGATTGACCCATGGCGAAGGCCTTGGACAAATCGACAACAACGTGATCCATCGTCAAGCCTTGGGATCGATGTATGGTCATAGCCCAGGCCGGACCAAGCGGTAGTTGCGTTCGTGTGAGCAATGTATGCGGCGGATTGCTGCCGTATGCGACGACCCGGGTGATCGGTTTTATAACTCTGGTCTCTCCACCTGGGAATTCGACTACCGGGCACTGCTGTCCCTGGACCAGACGGAGGAATTCGTCCTCTAGAATTGTTAAAACTTCTGGGTTGTGGAGGTCTTCAGGGTCGGTGTCGAGTACGTGGTCGGCGTATGCCATTGCAAAGGGGACCTTTTGGAATCCGATGACCACGCCCTGACTGCCATTGGCCAGTCCTTTCGCCACGTCGAGATTCTGGAAGAGGACGACGGGCATGCCGACCTTGAGCTGGACCCTGGACTCCAGGACCTGCTCTTTGAGGGCTCTGAGTGTGCCGTCCAGCGGATTTCTCTCACCCAGGTATTCAAGTTCTGGGTGGAGTTTGTGGTTCCACTGGAACCTGTCGATGCACCTGAAGACTCTAGGCTGGCCTTGCAATTTATAAAATTCTCTCTCGTTGACCGAATGGGTTTCCCACCGGGTTGGAAACAGCTTGGTGGCATTCTTGCCTGTGTTGGACGCATGGTTGACGAGTGAATCAATGTCCTGGTCTGTAAGACGAGCGCCAACTCGACATTTCTGGAGTATGGAAATAAACTTGGGGTCGCTTTGTCGGTGGATTTTGTTCAGATGGAAAGGGGTGAAGTTGCATTCCTTCCAGGCTTTGCTCCGGAAAGCCCACTTGTCCTCGTCCGTAAAAGTTGCATTGCACGGCACACAGGTATATGTTGTGCCTTCCTCGGTCTCGTTGTCCTTCTTGTCCATCCTGGATCCGCAATGATAGCAGAGCTGGAAGGGCAAGACCGGTGGTAGTTGGCAAAAATCACCCACAACGATGACCTGGACGCCTCCGAACGGCGAGTGATCATCGCGGATTTCTTTGTGAACCGCGTTGAGTCGTTCGAAATGATGATTTTCCACCATGCTGATCTCGTCGATTATCAAAACATCTGTGCTTTTGATTCGCTTTTTGGCAGCTTTGTTGTATCGTGATTTGAACACAAGGTGCTCGATACTTTGTTCGGTCAGGCCTGGACTCCAACCAACGTAGGACCAGGTGGTTATGCCGTTCACATTGAAGGCTGTCTTGCCAGTGGGAGCCACTACCTGGACAGTTTTATCCATAAGTCGAAGGCGCTCAACAATGGCCTTCAAAACTCTCGACTTGCCCGAGCCAGCCGAGCCCGTGTAAAATATGTTGTCGCCCCTCTCAGCAAGCTCGACAACCTTTTGTTGCTCTGGGGAGAGTGGTGGTAGTTCTTCGGCCCCCAATGACGATTGCTTCCCATCAATCGAATGTCGGTTCCTGGATGGATCAATGTATGGTGGTTCGTACGTGATTGTGACGGGAGTTCCAGGCGCACGGCTCAAGTTCAGCACGACGTGGTTGTAGGCTGCCCGGAGAAGACGTATCTCATGAAGAAGAGTGTGTGATGGAGGCGACGGGGAAGATTGCAGAAGCTGCTGTAGTCTCCAGTATTCGCGGGCAACGGCTATTGCTTCTTGGGACAGTGGTCGCCCATTGTGATCCAGTGGTTGCCCAAAATGATCTTTGACCTTTTCCTTGGAACGTCGACGGCGCCCTTCCTTGGGTTGAGTAGCGAAAAGGGATGATGTGCAAGAAGAGGTAAAGAGTCGCGAGCTCTGGTTGAGATGTGCTATTGGGAATGCGCCCGCCAGCCTCCAAACGCCCTGACGCATGGCTGATATCAAGGAGTGACTATGCGCAAAAGACGAAAGATTGCATGCGCATGTGTCGGATGGAGAGCTCAGGTTAAAGCGATTGGGGACATGTCCTTTCCGTGCCTCGTCGAGGAAGTCGTATGCCGGTGGTGAAGTGGAAGTTGTCGACGCCCAACTCGAGGCGCGATGTCGTCCTGATGTTGATGGCGGGGAAACACGCCGGGCACCTTGATAGTTAGTGCAGAGAGTAGATGGTCGTTTGTTGATGGCCCCGGCGCCGGCAGCCACCAACTGCAGCTCCCAACTACCAATTAGGAACTTCACTGGAGTGGGCAGCTGGCAGCAAGTTGGTACCTGAAAATGGCGGCCCGGCAGAACCTTGACGGTTTGGTCTTGCCAGCTGTCCAGGTACCTCTCGTGCCCCTCCAACCCATCGCCAACGATTCGCGGGTCACGATGGGAGCACATTGCATCATCATGATCATCAAAAGTCACCTTGGCGATGGGAAAAGCACGCATTGTTAAATTTCTCGATACAATCAGCGCTCAGAGAGACGAATCGTCAAAGGTATGTACATCTGAAGCCAACCAGCGCCCTCCTTCGGCCCTCAACCACCCTCTGACTCTGTTCCAAGACAGCCTCGAAGCCGTGGACCTCAACCGTTGAACGCTGCCGCCGTCTTTCCATTGGGCAATGGGACCGTCGCTGTTGCGCGCGTCACGACCACCGGCGTCCCCACTGCCGTGATGGTACTCTTCAGTCCCTGCTCCGTCACCGGCACCGGCTTCGCCTCGGGCGCCAGTGTTGGCCCCGGAATCACATACGTCGAAAGCGCCGTGTAGATATCGATAACCACCCCCGGGTCCGTGGCCTTATACAGCGCCATAGCCGGCACCCCTTCTTTCTTCCCGGCCACCACCACTTCCTCCTTGCCGACCGTTGCGGTCTTTGGCCCAGGCGCCTCCACCCACAAGTTCACGCATTGCGGGTAGTTCTGCGCTCCGTCCTTCAGAGTGGCGTAGTGCAGTGCGATCAGCTCGTGACGCAGCACGTACGGTCCCGGCTCGAGATCGCTCGGCAAACCCAACAGCCAGGTGTTGTTCTGGGCAATAAGAACGTCGGTTGCCCATCTACCGGGTGGGCCACCTTTTTCGTCGAGTAGAGCTGGTGACGAGTCATCGATCTTGGTCCATGACAGCTTGCTCTTGTCAACCGAGGCGCATCCGTCTGTGGTGTTGGAACAGGGCGCAAGGTACGACAAGACGGGGCCCTTGTGAGATTGGGGCCAGCCGTTCCACTGCACCTGGATCTTGTCTCCGGCCTTGACGGGTGCGTGCGCTTTGGCTGGTTTGCCGTCGCGGTGGCAGATAATGTCGGGGTTCGAGTAGTTGGACGGTGTCACGAAGCCATCGTCAACGGCGCTTGTCGACCAGCCGATGCTGTTGGTGATGGCATCGGGAGCATGGGGATTGAATCCTCGATACTGCTGTCCGTTGATGATCAGGTACAGGATGCGGGAGTGTGCAAGGGCTTGGGAGAACAAGGCGCAGGACGCCAGAAGTTTCAACGCTCTGGCCATGATGTGTGTCGAGGTCGAAAAAAAGAAGTGAAGTTGAGCACACCGGGATTCGACTGACGGCACTTTTCAGAGACCCTCGCTTCTTGGCTACGGGCGACGACGCTTGAGAGACGGGACGGAAAGATGCAGTTCGGGATACACAAGATGATTATTTATCATCCTCCATCTATCTTACCCGGGTTGCTTATGCCAACTCCTTCGAACAGCTCACGAGCCTGGTAGTCGGGTTCGGTTTCCGAACAACTGCCTCAAAAACATACAACTCGAGTCGATCGGCATTCACTTTTACCTGAACATCAACAAGCAAAAGGAAGCGAGTGCCCCGATGGCCTCAGCAAGCGAAAGGCCCGAAACCACTCGACGATCACTTTCATCCATATTCTCCATAATCCCCATAGTGGTCATGCCGTCTGCCTGACAAACGGGAAATATCAGAGGCGATCAAAAAGTGGAGGATGATGAAGCCGACACGGCATTTCATATGCTCCTCTCGTATTATAGTAAGTTTCCAAACAGCCTCCTTGCTTTTCCTCAGCTTATAGGCTGCCCCGGCTAAACTGCCCGTGTCTCCCTCGTCCAAGCAGGGCTTGGTGATGCTCGCCGTGTCAGGGGTCCAGGAGCATCTTCCGTCTCCAAGTGGAGTGTTGGGGTTCACTGCCCTGTGGGTTGGTTCATCTACCTGACGAGAATAACGGCCTTCCGGATCCATCCTTCTCGGAGCCGGTGGCCGATTGCCTAATCTGGGAAGATCGTCTGTTTTGATTGGGTAAGGGGAAAGGGAACATTCCCGTCAAGCGACCGTTGACCATTTTCCTCCCGCAAACATGTCAGATCGCCAAAGTTGAAACATAACACTGTCTTGAGCCGTGAGAGGTGGTCTTGGGGTTCTACATGAGCCTTCTTCATGCGTCCAACGGCCCGGTGCGTTTGGCAAGTTCAGGATCCCAGCTGCTTTAGGTTCAGAGATTTTGATTTCCTTCACGCTTTCTATTCCTCTTAGTCTCTTTCTATCTTGAAGTTTTCCCTCCTAGCTCTTCCGCACCTTAAAGTCCTTCTTGTTTGCCCTCCATATTCCCTTCCTCTGTCGCCCGTCTAGTGCTTTGCTCTTTCTTTTGACGCGGACTTCATCAATTCCCGTACCGCAACTCCACCCCACATTGAGTACTGTTCCTCTGCATGTTTCCTGTTTCGCAGATGGTTTTTCTGTTTCATTTTTATGTTTGTGTCATTTGAAATACCTAGTGTTGCCGTCCTATTCCACCACGGTCAGTCCATCGAACACAAGTCCTTGGACCTGCACCCCAAAACCCCAAGGGCCATACTCGCGGTGCATCACAACGAGTTTTCTTCTCTCGTTGACGTAGTACTCGGTACTCGTCCCATCGGCGAGCACTCCGTACAGCACCTTTGTGCCATGTGGCCAATGAAAACTCTTCAAAATTGTGTGTCCAGGGACGTCGTCTTTAGGGATTTCGTGATGATCGCAATCGTCTGATCTCCTCTTTCGATTGTCGCACTCAAAGTTCAAGCCCGAGACCCTGACTATGCCAGGATGAAGGGTGACGGCGTGGCGCAGGCCCTCGTGAACGGAAGAGAAAGTGCCTAGGTTTTCATATGCGCCTTCAAAATCGATCAGAAGCTTTATGCCCGTTTCTTGGTAAATGTTGAGGTGGTCTTTCTCGAATAATCACTCGCATGTGTGCCCAGGCTTCTCCTTGTCCATGGTCGAGACCAGTTGTTGTCGTCGATGGATACTCTGATCCCCTTTAACAATGGCGTACAATTCATACAGGCCACGGCTGCAGTCAGGCCTTCCAACTGTGGCCGGATCCGGGCCTTTCTAATATCGATTTGTGTGATGTCAAGTGACTCCAGACGTGGACAGCCTTTGACTAGTTTAACTAGTTGTTCTCCTTCGAGACTATCAGAATCTGTCCACCGTAAAGCATCGTGAGAGATCTGCAGGACCCTCAGGTTAGGGAAGTGGCCGAGGGTTCGGATCAGGTTCTTGTCGGTGTCCATGCCACCGTTGGTTCTGAAGAGTAAGTCAAGAACTGGCATATACCGTATCGATATTGCGGTGAGTGTCTCTGAACGTGGCCTCAAAGCTTTCAGAACCAATGCGGGACCGACGAAGTTGAATCCGGACGACGTGGGAATCGGCTGACTAGTTGCGGGACTAGCTTCTGATGTGAACTTGAAGGTCGCTAATTTGGGGCAAGCGTCAATAATGTCGTGGAGGCAAGCTTCATTCAGCCATGCGCAGTAATGGAGTTCTAACGAGCTGAGATTCTGTAGTGGTGGAAGGGGAGCTCTTGGTGTCATACCGGCCCAGTCTTCACTGGAGAATCCTGTGAGCGACAAGTGCTTGAGGTTTGGCGCACGGCTGATAAAACAAATGGCCTCGACAATCGGAATTTGATCGAGCTCATACATCTCGTCAACTTCTTCGCTTTGAGAAAGCCGATACGCCGCGACAAGGTTGGCGGATTCCAACTTGGGGAACCTGACGGAGCTGTCGACAAGATGTTTCCAAATGAACTGAATGTCCGGCCCGCGGCCACTTCTGGATCCGATGTTCAAGCGATCGAGCCGGCGGATGTTGCGGCAATGGCAGAGGATCGCTGCCGGGTTCAGGTCGAGAAATATGTCCAAGTCCTTGAATGGCTTGTACGTGGGCGCCGGCCGTTGAGAATAAGCATTCCTGGCCAACCAGGGCAAATACCTGCTCATCAGCGACCGTAAAGACTTCTCCAACTCTGACACTCCGTCTAACCTGGGCCATCCCGTCTCACCCAGAAACTCTCCCAGGTCCCACCGCGGAACTACTCGAGCTCTGCAGCGCGCAAAACGTCAGCTCAGATTAACACACACCAAAAAAAGAAGAAAAAAAAAAGAAGAAGAAAAAAAAAAGAAGAAGAAAAAAAAACGATAGGGCAGGGACATGCACTGGAAGAAGAGGACTCACTCTCGATACACGGTTACAAGGTCAGACAGCAGCCCGTTTTTTTCCTTCGTCTTCACCAAGTAGTGTACGGATCAATTTATACACTCCGAGTCCGCTGCCCCCCTCCTCAAAGCAGCCTTGCTCATCATCAACAAGCACAAAAGGCTCTTCGTAAAGCATGGGCTGAACGAGTCCGTAGAAACGACGGCAGGTTTGCGCGAGACTGCCTAAGGCTGCGATTGCTTGTTGCATCTTTCTGGTACAGCCAACAGCAAGCAACCAAGCAAGTCGAATGGTTAGCCACATACATACAAATCGAAACTATCCAGGTTCTGGACCAAGGGGAGCAGTCAACTCACCTCCGGTGCTCTCTTTTTCTGCGAACAAGGTACACAGCACACTCATTCTCGGGACCCTTGGCCTCGATTTGGAGGCACTCGATTATCAAGAGGAGGATTTCGGTGGGAAGGGCGGGGAGGGAGGGGGAAGGAGCGGGGGGCAGGTTTGCGTCGTATGTGGTGGCTGGGTCCATGATGCTGGTCATGGAAGGTCGGGGCTCGCTTGCTTGCTTTCTTGCTTGGGTGCTTGCGCGCTTGCTTGTTCAAATCCAGTCCCGACCTGAAAGAAGGGAGGGAGAGATTTATATCCCTACGCGATGCCAATATTCAATTCCAGCGCCATCGCCATCTCTACCAGCGCCTTGAGACGTGCTACATCATCAGGTACGAGTCGGTTCTGTTGTTCCCCGTCACTGGAGTCACTATAAAGAGCCCTCGGCACTCGCGCAAGTAACGGAAGTGGATCGAAGTGCAGGTGAGGAGATCCGATCCGGGCGGTTGGTATCCATCATCCACCATTCATCATCAATGTATGCTGCGTCAGGTTTGAGGGCCCGGACAACGAACGGAGCCCGGATCATTCACTGTATGTGTGTGTGTGTGACATGGAAGTTGGGAATCCCTTCGTGAAGCGGTGATTCTGAGCGTGCGTTCGTTGGGCTGGAGTGATGGATATACTTGATTGACTTTATCTAGGTAAGTGGGATCGAGTCAGTGAGTGACTGCCATCCATCTTGAAACGTTTCTGTTGGTTTTTGTTTAGTGAGTCTGGGTTCAGAGTTGGGCATCGTGAATGAACACCGACATGGGAAGTCTTTGGAAAAGGCAAGTATATGATGAAGGCAGGCCGATGCGAGGCTGCTGCGAGGGTATACGTCCCCCGAGCAGAAGTCCGGTTTCCGACGCCGGGTCCAAATGAGTTAGTCACGGCGTCGGTTGGGGACCCCGGACCGGACCAGACCGTAACAACGTCGAAGTGCCAAGACTCGAGCCGGTGCCGTGCACGCCGTGCTGCGAAGCAAACGCCCCGGACGCGCCGGTTTCCGGTGCAGGAGCTTGGGATGGATAAAGGTGCAGAAGGAGGTAGAGAGGGAACGAGGAAACAGCTGGGCACGAAAAGAAGAAGAAGAAGAGGAAGAAGAAGCGAGAGAGAGAAAAGTAAACTTGCAGCGCACGCAACGAAGGTGGACGAGGGACAATAGAGGGGCGGGGTACCTATAGAGTGAGTAGAAAAATCTCTGCCTTCGCTTTCAGTTTCTTTAGCAAGGGAGAAGAAGGAACGAGGTAGGTAGCCCCTTACTTCCAGGTTACCTGGCTAGGTACCTACCTAGGTAGGTGCTCTTCACTACCTCCCGTCTGGAGAATCCGCCAAGGGCCCGTTTGCTTGCCGGTCGTCCCTCCCCCCCGGCCTATATATAGGTACAGGTATCTTTGTGGAGCTCTCTCGACTCCAGGGCAGTCCTCTTCCTTTCACATTGTCTTGTGCTCGACCTAGTCATCGTCCCTCACCGTACTTACCGAGTAATCCATCTCCTGCGACGGACCACCTATTTTGCTGTCGCTGCGTGACTGCCATGGCCAGCACGATGTCATTTCAAGGCCTGATGTCCGGCGTTTACGTGATCCATCCTCACAAGGTCATCATCATCACTCTCATCCTCATACCATTCATTATGCGTCTAGTCATTCCCTGCTTCTATGTAGGATCTGGATGGACTACAAAAAGCCACCATGGCCTCTTTCGCCGACATTGCTTTCGAATCACCCATGATCCGATATACCTAACCAGCCTTGCTGTACCGCGACTCTCATTCGTCAGTACCTACATGGTCTATCAGCTAAAGGGAAGAAAATATGGGATTGTTGCGTTGATGGGAGGTAGGTAGACTTTCAAGTGGCTTTGAAATAAGTAGAGGTTGCAGGAAAGAGGTGTTCGAGGAGTAAGAAGAAAGGGGTAACCGATCTGATCTTCTATGCCCGCTATGGATCTCGGGTATATGTATATTTCAGCTCGTCGCCCGGCTTAATCACTCAACCATGCTCGGCCTGTTCCATGTGTGTGATTCAGATCTTTTTTAAGAGACTACCCGTGCGTGTTGAGGTGGCTTGATGGTCAGGCTGGCCACGCTACRCCCACTCTCTTACAGAGAGTGGGCCCAAAAAATATGGGACAGCCCGCTATAACCCTAACCCTTCCACCACAATTCAAATGTTTGCTGATTTCGAAGTGATATTCGAGGATGGCATTCTTGACCTCAATAAACCACAATCAACGGCATGCATTGGTTCCAGATTTCTACTAAGGATTGGTTCAACCTATATCTTTGGATTGGCAAATTCAAAGTGCACATTCGCGAGTTTTCTGTCGTTGTAGCAGGCTGTCCCATATTTTTTTTAGGGTGTCCCAGGATTTTTGGGCCCACTCTCTGTAAGAGAGTGGGYGTAGCGTGGACAAGGCCAACCTCACACCTACGGGTAGTTTTCTGTTCAAGTTTTGAGGAAAGATAAAGGAAGGAGCAAAGGAGAGAATCGATAATCGGAGGCACCAGGCACTAGACTACCTCTGATGTAGGTAGGCAGTCACTGTCACAGAAACGGCCATCACTCTAAGTGATATGACGGCACTCAGCTCTCCGTTACCTTAAGCGGATGAGTCAGGCATAGATCTCCGCAGTTTTCTCTGACAAGCACCTTAATTATTTACTTCAAGAGAACGAAGAGCAATCTATCTATTCAGTGTAACTCAAGCGCCTTGTAAGGCATGGTAAAAGCCCGGTCTAAAGCGCATATTCCTCCATCCATCCATGAATGACCATGACGGTCGGTTCCCCATCTTTGGTTTTCCCCTGCTCCGTACTCCATGAAGCTTCCAAATCCGAGCAGGTTGCCTACCCAAGCGTAGTATACTCCAGCCAGCAAAGCAAAGTAAACGTCCCATGTTATCCCACTAAGCTATCCCAGTTAACTAGTAATCTATCTATTTGTAAAAATCCAGATCCAGAGAGGAAGAATGACAGAAAGAAGTAAAAAAAGCAGCTAACCCTTCGGGTCGTTGACGCTGAACGATCCTCGACCAGCGATCTGGAGTCCTGTCAACGACAACCTTAGAGCAGCTCCCATATTAAGAATTACCCCGGCTCATTTTATCAAGCGGCCAGTTTCTTTATAACAAAACCCAAAATCACTGTCTATATCCCGTTATCCCGTATCTGGGTGATCCAACCAGTCCAGTCCAGTCCAGTCCAGACGATTCCCGTATCCCGTATCCCAAAAACGCCATCCATGATCATTCACGCATCCCATCTCGTCTCGTCTTATCTCGTCAAACCATATCGGACCTCATCAAAAGTACCCACCCTGCCCTTGCTCCGAGGGCACAACAACCTGCTGCCGCGGCGGTTGGATCTGAGGACCAGCAGTCTCCAACATCTCGATCCCCTTGACATCCGCACCAAAATCCATAATCAAAATCTTTGGATCCTGTCCCGAGCTGACAATGCGTCTGTAATCGCTCTTGGCGGATAATACCCAACTATTATGCCACTGGGGGAAATCGAGCAGCTGGGCACCGGTGTCCATATCCCACACCTTGATATCGGTATCATAGCTACCGGAAATCAGCCTGCCCGACACGCTGTCAACATGCAGACTCCTGACCAAGTCGCCATGCGCCTTCATTTCGCGCACGCACTCGCCCGTGTTGGCGTCCCAGATGCGAATGACGCGATCATTGCCCGCGGACGCCACATAGCGGCCGTCTTCGGAGAACTGGCTGCAGGCGAGACCCTTGGTGTGGCCCAGGAACTCGCGGATCTGCTTGCCGGTTTCGATGTTCCAGAGCTTAACGCGGAAGTCGCCGGAGCAGGAGACGATGGTGTTGCCGCGCATTTGCACGGCGTTGACGGGGCCAGTGTGGCCGCGGAGTTGCTTGAGCAGGGCGCCCGTGGCGCGGTCCCAGACGCAGATGGACACGTCCTTGGAGCAGGTAACGATGTGTTTGTCGTCGAAAACGAGGTCGAGGACGGCCGCAGAGTGGTGCCGGAGTTGGCGGACGGGTTGGTAACCGGAGGCAATGTCGTAGACGATGCAGGTGGCGTCGGAGGAGCCGGTAACGAGGATCTCGTCGTCGTATTGGAGGCAGAGGATGGAGGCCCGGTGGAAGATGGGGGGTGAGATGAGGGCCGGGGAGGAGAAGTGGCTGCGAGCGGGGGTTTGGAGTTGACCGTTGGCCGAGGGGTGGGGTTCGAGTTCGGGAAGGGTCGCGTAGTGGATGGCATTGCCGGCTTCGTCGTGGAGAAGGGACAAGTCGGAGTCGTTGATGATCTCGGGCGGGCCCAGGACGAGCTTGCAGGAGTAGGTCTTCATGTCCCAGACGCGGATGGTCTTGTCGCGGGAACCGGTAATGATCTTGTGTCTATATCACGTTAGCATATAAGCTGACGTCGAGGGAGCGAATCTGGGACGTACTCGTCAAACTGCAAGCAGTAGATACTATCCGTATGGCCGTGAAGGTAAATAGGGCGAGCCTTGCCCTCCTTCCATCTCTTGTCAAGTTCCTCTCTGACCCTGTAGATCTCCTTCCAGTCGTTTCCAGGGCGAATAGCTGGCACACCAAGACCAGTTCCTGGCTTGACGGCTCCGCTCGTGGCATAGGTGGTGGTCTTCTCGCGGAGGAAAGACTCGCGCCAGATGTGCTGGTTCCTAGCAGCACGGTTCCAAGACCTACTAACGAGGGAGGCAGAAGCCAGCGAGGTCGCGTCCAATTGTCCCAGGATATGGATGCCAAGTTCGAGGGGAAGCTGAGAGATGAAGTCGACCTTGATGATGTCCACCTCGTCGTTGGGAGAAGGGCTGTTCAGCTCAATGTCGACATCGGAGTCAACGCCATCCATGAAGATGTCGGACTCGGACGATCCACCTCTCGTTACCGCAATACCAATTCCACTCTCGTAGTCGTCCATGCCGTCGTTTGCCCATGGTCGGGGCGCAGGAATGTTGATCATCTCGAAGCCATGACCTGCGCTCGCAGCGGCCTGTCTTGCTGCAGCACCGGTGTTACGGGGGATGATGGGAGGTTGCTCGCCAGAACCGGGTACAGGAAGGGGCGGTGACTCGAGGGCGTTGAAACCGAAGGGATATTCGCCGTGGTGGGCGGACACCCTGCGAGAATGGCGGTGGAAGCTCGTGGCTTGGCGCAGCTTGTTCCAGGTCAAATGCGCAGTAGTGGGATGTGCCTGAGCAGACTGAGAAGGACCGGCACCGACATCCTGATCGAAGGTCGGGGTATCCGGAACGGAGGTCCTCCTATGGACGATACCCTTCACACCCGAACGGAAGGAGACAGAGGCTCGACGCAGCATGCCCTTCAACTTGTGACCCTGCTTGTTGTGATGGGCGGGGACGGAATCGTCGCTCGCGGCGCTGTTCTGGCGGTGACTGCGGAACGGGCCATGGTTTTGTCCAAAGATGCTGTGCTGGAGGGTCGAGTCTCTTGGACCATGGTTGTCTGTCGTAGACTTTGCGTTGTGCCAAAGTGGTGACACGCTGAGACTGTGGCCGCGGCGACGGTTTGTCTTGGTGGAGGACTCGGCGGCGCGAGGAGACTGGGCTTCCTCCATCGAGGCGGTTGCGCGAGCGTGTGTCGCCATTGTTGAGGGTCGGATTCGGGTAAGTGGTGATGGCCGACAAAGGTGCGCTGGAGTAGGAGGAGCGCCGAGAGGATTGCGCCGGATGGGACGGGGACGGGGAACGAAGGAGGGTGGAATGGCGGAGGAGCGATCGAGTTAAAGCAATTGAGTACTAGTAGCGTTGAAAGAGTGTTGGGCTTCTGATGTCAGTGATCCATATGTATGGCGAGTCCACCTCTGGTCAGACAGGAGGTTGAACTTTTCCCCTTGCGGCAGGCTGTGAGGTCTGCACGAGTGTATCGGGACTGTCTAGACTGCGAGGTTTTCTGCAGACGGTGAGTGGGAATCCCTGGGAAGATTGGCGACCTGATCGAGGGCTGCCAGTGGCGGAATGGTCTGAACGGGAGGGAGAGCCGGGTTCGACCTGGATCGGAGATCAAGGGCGGTCGTAGTCTCGACGGTGGTTGGAAGAAGGCAGAGAAGCGGACTGGATGGGGACCTGGACGGGTACTAGAGAGGTGGGATGGCACTGATGCGCATCAGCCCCGAAGCGGGAAAAGTCCAGAAGAGTGGTGGAGCGGGTGAAGAAAAAAAAAGCAGGCGACGGTGTCGGACGAGGGGGCGAATCGATGTTGAGGATTCGGGTCGTCAGGGAGACGCAAGCAAGAAAGGGATTTGGTCTCGTCAATGCGTCTCGTTGTCGGAGTCGGAGTAGAGGTACCCTTCGTTGAATATTCGAGCGTGTTATCGATCCTGAATTGCAAAAAAAGGCCAAACCCCAGAAGCAAGATGATGGATGATCAAAAAGGCGGTGGGAAGAGGGAAGTCACACTGGTGTGGAAAAAGGTAAACAATGAAGCGACTGTTGAAGAAAGAAAGTGACTTCGAAACAGCCCCAGTCCGGTGCTGCTGCATAACGCAGACACGGGCATTCCGTTCCCAGCCTTCCCACCAAAAAAGTGACTTCCGGTCGCTGTTTCCATCCCTCCTGTAATTCCACCTTCCAGTGGGACAAAGGCTGCACAACAGCGGGCACTGGGCAACAACCATTCCCCAGCCCCCACAGGGCAAGGGGCCCGGGCGGGAGCGGTGGATCAGGGAAGGGACAAGGGAATTCAGGGTCGGGTTTTGCAGCATCATGTATTCTAATCACTACGACGACGACAACAATAACACCTCGACGGTCTTGACAAGAATTATCTTCATGTCACTGAACACATATGAAAATATGGGCTTCTCAACATGTGCAAAACTCTTTGTTTCGTGTCGGACCTTTCGAGATTTGCCAAGTCGTCAAAGGCGGTCTGGGCCAGCGCCAGGCACGCCAGGTCACTGAACGCAATGATCACCACGCTTCCACGGCACCGACCACCGCCTCTCTGCACTTCTGCAGTGGGTGCAGTAGTTAGTGCGTCCCTTTGTGTCGTTCGACGGTGGGATGTAACCATAACCATACCTAGCCGGACAAGGCACCGAGAAGTCGGAATGGAAGGGTTGAAGAATGAACATTAGGTAGTGATCAAAACATTTTCTGGTTTTTCGGTGATCAAAACACACCGTGGAGAACTGAAACACCAAACACAGTTTGGGCGATTGCGGAGAAATGATCGATGTCGCAACTGGCAATGAAATTGCCTTTCCTCAAAATCCGGGGTATCTTTTACACACTGTACATTCAACTGTATTTGACAGCCACAGGGGTTGTCGTCGGGTCCGGTGGGTGTCGGGTCACGGTCAGGGGTTCCGAATTAGGTTTGTTTGTTGTGAATTTGACTTGTTGGGTCCGCGATCGATCGTGCTGGCGGGATCTGCGTGGCAAAATTCCTTTCATTTGGTAGCGAATATGAATTCTTTGTTTTTTAGACAGATGGGAAGGATGGGAGGTGGCCAACGAGGTCATTGATCAAAGAATTTGCATTTTAGACATTCCTCATCGGCCAGCGATTATGCGAGAACGGAAGGTTAACCACTTCACGTACCTCATTATTATCGAGTAAGGAGGCCAATCATCCGCGCTGCCGACTCGACGAAAACTGTTCCTGCCAATGGCCCAAATAGACGGATTGCGGCTGACGCCAAATTCTTCTGTCGGCGTTCGTTGACGAATAGCAGCTATGTACTGAACGCTCACATAAGCTGTGAATGGCTGGCTCAGCTGTGTGGCTGGGCTGGGCAATGATTTGCGATTCGATCTGTGTTTTTTCGGGGAGTCTGGTTTTCGGGACGCTGTTTGTTTGGTGGATGGTCAGATTGATTACCTCAGGAACAAGATGATCTCACAGATGAGATGGGGACGAAGATGAGTGGGTGTTGAGGAAATGAGGTTGTTAGAGATAATGTACGGTGGCCCAACTGTGACGTAGGTCGGATATAAAACTGGTCCGAGCTTTCAGCTACAGCCAAGTGTAGGGCAAATTATTGACACTCCACGCACAAGCGAATGCACACTCCTCCCCGCTAAATCAATTGCTATTCTTCTACACCTTTACTTGTACTTAATATTATACAACTAATAATACTACTAAGCAATAAAGCAATGAAGCAATTGTTACGAACTTAAGCGACGCAAGGGCTGACCAAGCTATTGGGATGTGATAGCACTGTCAGAGATGGTTGAGTGTAACCTCAGACGGGAATTGGCCGAAAGGACGCTCACTGTAGGAGAGTGCTCACGGTGAGCGGGAAGGTATTGTGAGCCAACATATAAGAACAGGAAAACAAGCAAGACGGCCAAAGTATAAAAGGACAACTAGAGAACTTAAATTGTTAAATAGTTCGACAGTAGTYAATTRATCATTATCAYCGAGACCAGTATCACGCTTATACTTRTCGTGAACCTTTTGGCTTCACTGAAYGACTCTGATAGTTTATYAACCTTCAGCTATCCYAYTTAGGCAGATYAGACTGCCGTTCGTCACAGGTTGACTCCTATTAACTCTGGTTGACTCCTATTGACTCTGGTTGACTCTGGTTGACTCTGGTTGCTTTATTGCTTCATTGCTATGATGTGACGAACGGCAGTCTAATCTGCCTAAATRGGATAGCTGAAGGTTRATAAACTATCAGAGTCRTTCAGTGAAGCCAAAAGGTTCACGAYAAGTATAAGCGTGATACTGGTCTCGRTGATAATGATYAATTRACTACTGTCGAACTATTTAACAATCTAAGTTCTCCAGTTGTCCTTTTATACCCTAGTGTCTGCTAGCTACGCGCCTAGCTCTTTGATCGTAGTCCTGGCTTATGAGCTTTTTTCTGAGAGCCGCCGAGACTTTTTTTTTAAGGTAGTAGTGCAAATAGACCCTCCTATCCCCCAATTCTTCTCAAAATTTTAGACTTTAGGGTAGGGTATTAATACAAATGGATCTTCCTATTCCCCTTGCCCTACCCGGGCAATAGGAGTTTATAAGAATCAATAGGAATCAATAAGAATTAATAAAAGTCAATAGGAATGAATGAAAATTAATAAGAATTAATAGGAGTTGATTGGAGTTGATAGGAATTAATGGGAATTAATGAGAATTGATAGGAGTTGAAAATTGTGAGTTCCTTATAATAGATAACGTCAAAGAAATAGTGTTATATACAATGTAAAATGGATTTGATTTGACGCGCCCGAGCGCGTACCTAGTACCTGCAGCTGGCACAGACCTTTTTTTACTGAACTTTTTTATATCCGACCTACGTCATACTTGGGCCACCGTAATAATGACCAATAAGATTTGATGGTGACACTGACGATTTGGGTTAGGTATTGCTTGCGGACTCGTCCTCCAGTGCCCGGGCCCGGTCCGAGTCTTGGCATTTAGACTCCGCCGATAATGTGGGTCCGGCCCGTTTCCTGTCCCGGCGCAACGAATTGACCGGATGGGTCGTTGAAATCAGGACTTCGGTTCGGCGTGATGTCCCCCTTGCGAACATACCAATCGTGATAATCTCAATTATAAAGTCGTTACATTGTTCGCCAAACTGACACCTTCACGCGGTCCTGACCTCGCTGTCAAACGCAGACATGCGAGTCCGTCCAGATGGCAGTCACTCACTCGCAGATACCAGCAGTTGATGAGTCGGCGTGTGGCTCTCAATAGGTAATGATCCCAGTTTCGAGGGCCCTGACAGACCAGGAGTAGAAACCGCGACTGGGTAGGTGCCTTCGATTCACCTCCGTACGGTCAAGTCCAAGTTCGTCACCCGCGAGTAACTCGTCTGTAAAGTGAAGAGAACAAATGCGTTAGAAGTGATACACGATCCATACTTCCCCTAAAGATGGCGACTGCATTAAACCTCACGACCGGCATCATGTAGAGGTATAAAAATCCCACCCCCTTTCGCGCCTCGTCGAGCTCGGGATTGTGGACTACAAAGCAAATCCGAGCTACAAAACAGGGAGAAGAACAACACCAAGGCGCACGACTACCCCGGCCGCAACCAGGGTCATCTCGGCACCAGTTTACGCCGAATAGGTAGTTAATCAGCGACCAAGATGAAGCCAAAACCTACCGATCCCATTATGGATCTAGCCGGCACACACGCGAACCTTCCTCCCCCTCCTTCTCCTTCCTTCTCCGCCCTTCCCACCAAAATCCTCCTCTTGATTGTCGAGCAGCTCCACCTCGACGCCAAGGGGCCAGAAGACCAGCCTCCTACCAGGTCGATGAGCGGATGGAAGTAAGTTGACTGACTGGCTGCCTTCAAGAAACTTCGGATAGTTTGGGGTGTGGCTGACGAGTGAGTTATAATAGCAACAGTTATAATACCCCCAAGAACGAGGCAATCAATGCTTTGGCCGCGCTTTCTCGTACTTGTCGTCGCCTCAACGAAATCGTCAAATCCTTCCTTTACGAGGAGCCGTTTCTGCTTCAAGGGAATTGCCTCAACAGAGATATTCAGGGGGTGTACAGTTTGATTCGTATACTTGCCGAAGAGAACAACGGGCTTGCTGACCTGGTTCGGGTTTATCATGGGTGAGTCCTCCATAGCATCATGATGTCCCTGATGAGTGAGTTGGAAGTGTACAGTGTGTACTAACTGGATATTCTGGAGCAAGTCCTCAAACCAAAGTTGAGGACAGCTTGAGAACGTTCTTGGATCGCTGTGATCTTGAGCGGTACCCTTTGTCCATGTCGGTGCAAGAACTGTAGTCGTACTCGACGCTGCTGAACCTGATCAACAAGTACATTCCATTCTTGAGCAAGATGGCGCACAGCAACTGGTTCTTGGACGTCTTGAACGTCTTGACCGACCTCATCCCGGCGGTGATGGTCTGTCACTGCCGCAACATGAGACGGCTCGATCACTTGACTATCGGTCGCAAGCAGCGATTCTTGTGGAGGGATACGGTCGCCCAGTCTGTTGCCTTTCCAAACTTGGAAGCCGCGAACTTGGAAGCGTCAACATATATTCCACCTCAGAGCCTGAGAGGGGTTGAACTGTTCATGTACCTCCTTACTCCAATCGACGAGGTTGTCTCCTTCGTCAATCGCGCCCCCAACCTCCGACACCTGACCCTCAGAGCATTTTCGAGCAGTGACCAGGCAACAGTTTCCATTCGTCCACTGGAGAACCTCAGCTCACTGGCGCTTCATTATTGCGCTTTCTTGAGGCCAGGGGACCTACTCAAGATTATCAGGGCTTGCCCCAGGTTGGAACGCTTCGTGTTCACATCTGAAGCCAGCCCAACAATTGGGAGAGCGAAGTCGCTCGACTTCCCCTTTCTTGGCCCCGCGCGGATCCTGTTCGCTTTGAGACCCGTTTCCCAGCAACTCAAAGCATTGTCCATAGAGTATGCGCCACTGATCGACGACATCTTCAATGATGACCCAAACAACATGGACGTCAACGATTACCTCATTCAGACTATTGGTTATTTCCCCAACCTCAAGGTCTTGCGGATCTGTCACAGTGCCTTACAGCGGGCACCAGAACGATTTGTCAGAGAACAGTTTGTCAGACTGGTCAACGGATGTCCACGTCTGGAATCGCTGGATATCACGCAAATCGACATCAGAGAGGTTCAGGTCCGGCCACAACTAGAAGGTCTGATAGCAGCCGTGGCCAGTGCAACTAGGGATACTACGCCATGGTTGAAGGGGATCAGGGTAGGCCTAGACAATTCAGATTGGAATCCTGGACCATGGACAAGGCACAACTTCTATCCGTATCTAAGCGATCTGTTCGCAAAAGAACACCTCGATCCTTATCGACAAACGGGCATAAAGATTCTGATTGACCTTGAATCCATATGGGAGGAACGAGCGCTTCGAGGAACTTTCTCCGCGATTCATGAAGGCCTTCGCGGCATCGTTACCGTTCATCCCTCTCTGCAGGAAGTCATGCGGGCCGTACAGGCAAGGGAACAAATAATATAATGACAAGAAAACGCAAAGAATTGGGTCATGGAGGGTGGGGAAGAAAAGGTTGGGGAAGAAAAGGTTGGGGAAGAAAAGGAGAGAAAGATAAGAGTGGAAAGGAAAAGGATGGGAATGAAAAGGATGGGAAGGAGAGGGTGGGAAAGGAAAGAGCATACAATGAGGAAGGAGACTGAACAATAGTACGTAAAGGAGGAATATATCGAAGAAGAACTTCGGGGGTCCCAAGTGTTCTAAATCGTCGGTACACTACCTAGTGTGATATATTGTGACTCTTGTGATATATTGTGACTCCTGAATGAAACACTCGGCAATCACGAACTTGCAAGCAATTAAACTGGTGAAAAATGCTTTGGTAAAAAGACGAGTCGGTGGCATCACATCTTGGGACGATATCGCGCTGGCAGTCACGCAGCGACAGTAACGTCGTCACAGGAAAGGGACTCTCATTACGGTAAAGGACGGTAGTAAGAACAGGAGGGTGAGGGTAGGACGGTGAGGATAGGACAGCGAAAACATGGAAGGTAATATGAAGGAAGGGGAGTCGCGAGAGGAGGGCCGCAGACCTCACTCAAGATACAACGTGTATGTACGAGAAGGAGCGACCTAGCGGCAAGCAAACGGGCCCTTGGCGGATTTTCCAGAGGTACGTGAAGAGTACCTACCTTACCTAGGTACACTGCATAGGTAGGTAATCTGAAGGAAGGGGCTACCTCCGTCGTTCCTTCCTTCTTCTCTCTCGCTTGCTCAAGAAAAGAGAGGAACGCAGAAATTTTTCTACCTACTCACTCTATACCCCGCCCCTCCATTGTCCCTCGTCCACTTCGTTGA
Source organism: Neurospora sp. LNF1-1 (assembly GCA_009805225.1). NCBI lineage: Eukaryota > Fungi > Ascomycota > Sordariomycetes > Sordariales > Sordariaceae > Neurospora > Neurospora sp. LNF1-1. The sequence goes on from RAOM01000036.1 coordinate 137,128, forward strand.
GTGCGCTGCAATTTTACTTTTCTCTCTCTGTTCTTCTTCTTCTTCTTCTTCTTCTTCTTCTTTTTGTGCAGTGCTCAGCTGTTACCTACTACTTCCCCTCCATTCCAGCCTGACACCATCTCACTACATATTTTGAGGTTAGCACGAGGGTTGGAAATCATCACGCCAAATGTTACAGGTATTCGCGGTGTGAGTTTGTTTCCTTCATTTGTATATGAAAACAAACGTTGAACCACTAATGATGCCATGTTTTTTTTGGTCTCGGTTATGCGGTCATGGCTTTCGGGGCTCCAACTGCATGCCTCGTTCAATAGGGTTGAACTGCCTGCTAGATCTAGTAAACATGACTCGTGATGGGATATACCGACCGGGTGGTCACTTCTGTCCTCGAAAAGAGGTTATTAAGCCAGTTTTTGGGCATAGGTAGAGAGGTATTTGACCAGTCCGGTAAACTATCGCTGTCATAACAAGCCTGTACAAACCTCATGAAGGATTAATGAAAACCTGCTGGCGGCACCACCCGATCTAGGTAATCTCTGGCGTATGAATCCAATGCGACCACGATGATTCGGGATATTGCCTGACAAGACCCGAGTCCGGTATAGGCCAAGGCGGCGGCGCAAGAACATTTAGCCTGAGCCAACTCGCCCTCAATTACCATCACCCTGAGCCTCTGAGTTCCCATTGCTAGCCCTGAGCCTATCTAATCTCCCTGGCGGGTGTTTCACGTTTCAGATCCCGAGTCCAGATCTGAGCCCAGGACCCCAGGTTGAATGCAGACCCGCCGAGTCTGGTCCGAGTCTCTCCAGGGTGGACTCTGATTCGTACGTGGTCTGTGCCTCTTGTGCCTTTTGTGCCTGACATATTCTGGTCAGGACTCGGGAACTGCCAGGCACGTGTGGGGTCTAGGACACCAGATACCTAGTATTCTAAATACTCTGGCAGTAGGACGTAGTGATATGACTGGTGCATGTCAAAAGATGGTAATGTGGTTTCCCCATGTGTACTCGAGGACAGGTAGGATTGGGTGCTCAGTGTTTCACGATTCCGTCTAGCCTGTGAACGGCACACAACTTTGGGGTCTGGCACATCAGAGAAGAGGGCAGGTCGGGGATTGGATCGTATATGAGGAGTGATAAAGTGATGAGGGGAGTCCGTGTCGGGGATAGATTACGTCTTGGTGGTATTAAGAGGGGCAGGCATGTGCTATTCAGGGGAGATATTATGGAAGCTCAGCCAAGTGGTTGTATATGGGCAACCGATACGACAACGGGAATGTCAGCTATTGATTCGGTGTGCGGTCGGGGTTGTGATAGTCGTGGGATGCGATCAGTGTATCATATTTCTGCTGAGTATGAGGCAGGGCACTCGAAATCCCTGTTGTCTTCGCAAATTTTTTTTTTTTTTTTTTTTTTTACAACGGCCACAATCCTGACAGCTTATTAGAACGCCACCGAGATCTCCAAAGTCTGGTGAAGGTTATGGGATGAACTGAGTTCGACTTCATTATCAGAAAACGAATAAGGAAGCAAGGGACAGGCATGAAGTGTGACGAGGATGTGCAGCATCAAAAGCAAAAGAGAGAAACGGAGCACTGCCGAAACCAGAGATTTTCCCCGTCATGCCCTTCCGGGACAGGAGACTTCCCCGCCCGGACTTGAAAAGCGGTGCAACGGGCCACAACAAAAGCCTATCGGAGGAGGACTACCGTCCTCCGTGCCGTGTTGAAGCATGAACCGCCTTCCATGGCACGTTCGCCACATTATAGCAGTAACGACATATTGGTCAATCTGCCGTGCCTTAAGCAACAGATTGTTAGCTCGACATCATACCGAGCTGCCTCACCAATGAAGTCGAGTTGGTACCTGGTTATAAGATCAGCAACTAAGGTCTAGATTCCAGCTTGAGCGGAGCAGGTACGCAAAATGTGGTGAACGGAAAGAAACAAGTTTTGGCCTGTCGTGTAAACGAGCCACGAGAGGGCGTTGATTCGAACGTGAGCACGCCACATGGCGAGGTAGAGTGCATTTTTCGCATGTCATGCATGAATGATAGATATGATTCTCCGATGAAAGGCGTGAAAGGGCTTGTTGGTTACTTTGGTTGCCTTGGTTGTCCCCCTTCTGATCATCTTTTGTGACTCTTCAACCAGCGTTTGGTGCCGCCATGTTGTCAAGCACAGCATAGCCGAACCGGCGAATCTGGAAGGTAGAAAAGGGTAGTTACCATGGAAACGGGAAGAGGTCGAGAATCGTCCCGCAGTGGGAACCGGTGACGGGCCAAGTCATCACGCAGTAATGACTTGCCTTCTAGAAGTTGCTGACACTGTGAGTAAGAACTGGTGATCGCGGTTTGAAATTGCAGGGTGGTACCCCGGTGATACCAACAGAGGAGAAGGTAGCACTTGGGGTTCCCCAAGAAGACAAACATGCAAATGGGGTCTCTGACCGAGTATGGCCAGGTTGGTGGGCAGTGAAGAAGGACCGAGGGGAACAAAGCGGTGCGTTATAAGGTAGAATGTCGCAGTCATATATCCGAGTCTGACGGACGTCAGCTGCAGCCCCCATGGCCCCATGCAATAGCCGCGAGACAGACTCAGCCTGAGTAGCAAACAAGATGTCTTGTTTCTCCGAAAGTCCTCTGCTTGGGGTCTGGATATTAGCCCGGAGGTCAACAGGTGCTCATGGAAGTCGAAGGATTCCGCCAGGGGCACGTTCAAGGAAGGGGAACGCCAGGAACAGAATCCCAAGACGGTACTCTGTGTTACACTGGTAACGGCACTCGGCAGGTTGGTATCGCGAGTTTGTCGGTTGGTGGTGAGGCTCGGGGGCCAGGGGTTCTTTTTTACTTGGCACAGTGCTCTTCAGGGCATGGCATGGCATCGCATTGTGGGCCTGTGGGGATTGCGTAGATGGCGCGGCAACGGTGGAAACAAGAGAAACGATTGGCGCGGGGATTCTGGTTGAGCTGTTGGTGGTGACAGGGGCACAGGAACGGGTAGCCAGCCAAACAGAAGGGGATCAGGGGCTGCAAGGAACGACATCTCAAACGGGCGGACCAACCCAATCAGGCGCTGATGATCACTGAACAGGAGGTCGACGACTGGAAGCGAGGCAGGGACCTTTGTTTGAAACAAAACCATGGACAGGCGAGAACGAGTCGATTTGGACTCAACAGCCGAGCTCTTTTGTGGCAGCTGATCATTGTGCACTGATGTGTGTGTGTCCATGCGCATCGAATTTGCGGGGGCGAAAAGAAGTGAGGTGATGACAATCGAAACGCCTTGAACCAGCGAGAAGAAATGATTGATGAGTGTGATCTCTATCTCCTCGACAAAGAGATTTTGGTGTTGAGAGGTCGAATCTAAAAATGCACCAAAATGAGAATAAGAATTCAAGGTGGAAATTCGAAGCGCCCAAAAAGGGGGCCTTTTTGAGCCCCGCAATAGAATTACGTACCTTAACTCGGGCAGGCTAAACCCAAACAGGAAAAGAGCCCGCCAGGAACCGTGAAGCATGAGAGTGCACGAGCCAGCTGCCTGCCAAAAGTGTTTCGACGATCATTGGCTTTTTGATTTGACGCAGTGACCAACACTTAATGTGGGCTGACCAATGCACCGCGGCTTGCCCAATTTGTTCATCATTTGCAACCCGACGACACTTCTCCTTTCATCATCGAAACACCAAAAGTTGAGGTTGGTGAACTGAACCACCACTCCAACAGCCCGCCTTTCTTGCACATAACCAACTCGCTCGCTTCTTTGTTGACTCACCGCTGTATCTGATTCACTTTTTACCCCGCCCCCTAAATCAGACAGTCCAGGTCGGAAACCGTCTTGGTAAGTGTCTTTGTCCGTCACATACGGCCGGTCACTGTTTTTGCAGATAGCAAACTATCTCTGCCTTCAGTGACAACGAGTAGATATCCTCAACAAAACTGCCACTACACGCAGAATCCACAATCCACTCCAGCGGCACGTCAACCAGGCGTGTTCCCTGGGATCGAGTGGACTGGCGGTTGCATTGACGAAACCCCTGAATTGGTGAAAGTTGGTGTGTACAACCTTTTCTTCTCTTCCCGCCAGATCTGGCCCGTTTCTTCGTCCGATCCCGCCAGCCAGCCCAGCATCCAGGCACCCAACCATCCACAGCCAATCGAGTTCTCTTTGACCTGCCCAGCGGTTGGAGAAGAGGCTCCCGTTTTTAGTCGTTACCTTGCTCAAGTCTCCATTCCCCATGCCCATGCCTCGAGCTAGTCCCTAGCTTGTTTGAGTTTCAAAGGACTTGTACTCCAACCACCATGTGAACCCCGTGTTTCTTGTTTTATCTCTGATGAAGGACGCGCCTATTGTTAGCCTGTCCAAGCTGCTAGCTACCATCTCGGCGGTTGTTTCTCGGAAACCATCACCATGGCAGCGCTTTGACATGGCCAGTGTTTCATTGCCATCTGCCTTATCGCCTCCTGTCATGCTCGACATGACAAGGGACACCTGGTCCATACCTACCTACCTAGGAAACATCACTAACGCATGGCCATGTTGCGGATCCAGGTACAGACATACCACAGCTTAGCTTCCATAGCATGGCGGTCCCACTCGAGAGCTCCCGTGAGAAACCCATGTCCATGATGGGCACCTCCACGCCAGACTACGGCGAGGCGGCTATCGCTTGCCACCACTCCCCCTTGTACCCTAGTAGTACTGCCATGGCCATTGGGGCGGTCTTCGACTACGACTCTGATCCACACGACGAGGCAGAGCCTCTGCACCCTCAAGCCATATGCGAATGCGACTGCTCCTGCAGACGCACTTCCAGTATAAGTTGTCGTCCTCCCAACCATACTTCATCCCATCTGGACACCAACCTTCATTCTCACCCACATTGGGCTCGGCCTTGTCCAAGTCATTCCAACCACTTTCACTCTCTTCTCTATTCTACTTATTCCTTCTTTTCATTCCTTCTATCCGACTTGGCCAGCCGTGTTGGCTCTTCATCAGCATCTTCAACCAGCAAGGTGAGTTACCATGTACCTGTCATCCGATATCAACTTCACCCATACCCCCACTTGTATTACGCACTTTTAAGTGTGCCCTATTGAGGGATCAGACGGACCACGGGTACCCTATTGTGCTGTTGTCGGCGCATTCACAGGGCTGTGATTACTCAATAGGCGCTGGCAGTCGGCCCTATTCATTGAGTGTGAACAAAGGGAAGATGGGCATTGTTCTATTGTCCATCTCGGCGGGTACCTTTTACTCGCCCCTTCCCTTTTCTTTATCAAGCTGCGTGGCATCCCTGATCTTTCCCCTGTCCTCATTCTTTTCCGCATCTTCCAAACTTCCACAATCGTTCTACCGGCACATTCGCTAATATTCACCTTCGCACAGTACCGGAGCCTCAATCCCCGGTTTACACACAAACCAAAGTCCACAAGATATAGCTGGTTCTACATCATGATGGGCCTCACATCAATCCTCACTTTCTTCCTCTTGGCCATTCGGCTATTTGCTCCAGCCCTGGCGGCTCCAGCACCCCGTCAGGCTGCGGGCGGCTGGTGGTTGAGCAGTATCCAGCATCAAGGTGTCGCGCCATTCAACGAGGACCCCACCAACTACAAGGTTTTCCGCAATGTTCGCGATTACGGCGCAAAGGGCGATGGATCCTCTGACGACACCGAGGCCATCAACAAGGCCATCTCCGACGGAAACCGATGCGCCCAGGGCTGCTCCTCCAGCACGACCACCCCCGCGCTTGTTTACTTCCCTCCCGGTACCTATGTCGTCAGCAAGCCCATCATTCAGCTTTACTACACTCAGCTTGTTGGCGATGCCATCAGCCCCCCGACCATCCAGGCCGCTCCCAGCTTCGAGGGCATGGCTGTCATTGATTCCGATCCCTACTCGGACACGGGCGACAACTGGTGGGTTAACCAGAACAACTTCTTCCGTCAGGTTCGCAACTTCGTCATCGACCTCACCAAGATGCCTGTCAACAGGGGCGCCGGTATCCACTGGCAGGTTGCCCAGGCCACGAGCTTGCAGAACATTGTCTTCAACATGCGCAAGGATGGTGGCGCCGAGAACACTCAGCAGGGTATCTTCATGGATAACGGTTCGGGCGGTTTCATGAGCGACTTGACCTTCAACGGCGGCAGATATGGTGCCTTCTTCGGTAACCAGCAGTTCACCACTCGCAACCTCACCTTCAACGACTGCCAAACCGCCATCTTCATGAACTGGAACTGGGCCTGGACCTTCCAGGACGTCAAGATCAACAACTGCCAGGTCGGTATCGACATGTCCAACGGTGGTCCCACTGGCCAGACTGTTGGCTCCGTCCTCGTTGTCGACAGCAAGTTCAGCAACACTCCCATCGGCATCAAGACCGCTTATGACCCCTCGTCCCCTCAGACCAACGGCACTCTCATTCTTGACAACGTTGACATGTCCAGTACCGCTCAGGCCGTCTACAACAATGCCACCGGGGCTACTATCCTCGAGGGCAGCCAGACCGTCGGCTTCTTTGCCCAGGGACGCGCTTACACTGGCAAGCCCGGCGTCCCTGGCAATGGCAAGGCTGTTCAGAGCCCCCAGAGCACCATCAAGAAGCCTGATGTTCTCCTTGACTCCAGCACTGGCAAGGTCTTCACCCGCTCTAAGCCTCAGTACGAGAACGTTCCCGCCAGCTCTTTCGTGAGCGTCAAGTCCGCCGGTGCCAAGGGTGATGGCAAGACTGATGACAGCGACGCCATCCAGGCCGTCTTTGACAAGGCTACCAATGACCAGGTTGTCTACTTTGACCACGGTGCTTACCTCGTTACCAAGACCATCAAGGTTCCCAAGAACATCAGGATCACTGGTGAGATTTGGCCCGTGATTCTTGCTGGCGGTGACAAGTTCTTCAAGGACCAGAAGGATCCCAAGCCTGTCTTCCAGGTCGGTCAGCCCGGTGACACTGGCGCCGTCGAGATGTCCGATCTCATCTTTGGTACTGCTGGCCCTCAGCCCGGTGCTATCATGATGGAATGGAACCTCGCTGGTACCAAGCAGGGTGACGCCGCTCTTTGGGATGTCCACACCCGTATCGGTGGTTACGCCGGCACTGATCTCCAGCTCGAGCAGTGCGCCAAGAACCCCAACGCCACCAACGCCATTCCCGAGGCCTGCTTCGGCTCTTTCATGATGCTCCACGTCGCTCCCAAGGGCTCCGTCTACCTCGAGAACACCTGGTATTGGGTTGCCGACCACGACCTCGAGCCCGCTGCCAACAACCAGCAGATCGACGTCTTCAACGGCCGCGGTGTCCTCATCGAAGGTGAGGGTCCCGTCTGGGGCTGGGCCACCGCCTCGGAGCACTCCGTCCTCTACAACTACCAGTTCTCCAACGCCTCCAACGTCTACCTCGCTCTGATCCAGACCGAGACCCCTTACTTCCAGGGCAACCCGATCGCCACCAAGCCGTTCGACGTCAACGCCAAGTACGACGACCCTGACTTCTCCAAGTCTTGCCAGGGCGACACCAGCGGTACCTGCGAGCGCTCCTGGGGTGTCCGCGCCGTCAACTCCAAGGACGTGTTCATCTACGGCGCCGGTCTCTACTCCTTCTTCGACAACTACGGCCAGGACTGCCTCAAGACCGAGTCGTGCCAAACCAACATGGTCTCCCTCGAGAACAGCGCGGTCAACATCTTTGGTCTCAGCACCAAGGCTAGCGTGAACATGCTGACTATCGACGGCAAGAGCATGGCGGAGGATAAGGATAACAGGAACAACTTTTGCGCGACGATGGCGCTGTTCCGGTCTTCGACCTAGGCGGTTGGGCCGTGAGTAGTGCTGTGCAAGCGCGAAGAGGTTCTTGGTCTGTGGCCCCTCTGGATGGAATGGATTTTCTTTTTGGATTTCACTTCTCATGACAAACGTTTATTCGATTCTTGTCAACGGCTTGATTTTCAGGTCGCCTTTATACCCTTGTTTTGTTTTAGTTTTTTTCCAGCATCATGGCGTTCACTTTGAACAACAGAGAGGGTCACAATGGAGGGTATACATCGGATAAGTACATATGATACCAAGGTTGGGAAAGGCATTTGTGTTGAGCACGATGGAAAATTGGTGGTTAGAAAAGGGAGATCAGTATATAGCAAGCACCCTTTCTGAACATATGATGGCGTCTCACTGGATGAGTGAAGACTGCCGAAAATAGATTTGATTCAAAGGACTTCTTTGTTCATTATTTGAGTGGCTGAGTGACAACGTGATGGTGTGGTGGTGATGGCGGCGATGGCGTTCATAGCGAGATGTCTCTTGATTATGCTAGCTGCTTCCACGGGTTAGGGTTGTTGCCTGCTGTCAGTTGCTGAGTCATCAGGCCTCGGTCGCAGTCATAGCGAATTCGCAACTTGGCAAGACCGGCGCAAACGGGGCAGGCAAGCCCGATACGTAACGTCATAGCGGCCTCCCTCAAACAATCTTGCATCGCGACACAACTTCTTCCTTGCTCTCCGTCCAAAGAGCAAGGCCGGACGACAGCAAGAATATCGTCACAACTTCTTGCTGATCTCTTTCTCGCCAACTTCAACCTAGACTTCTTTTTCTGCGATTTCGACTACGTCCTAAAACCAAAAACCGTCATTACTCGAGCATTTCAGCGCATTGATCGCACTACAAGTTTACGCTCTCCCTGAACAAAACACACCATCGCAGTCACTCTCCCTTTCGATAATCGAACGAAACGAAGACAAGACTGTTGACGTCGAGCGAGCGACCACACAAAAACCAACGACCGTCGACAACTTACACCCCATTCGATGGACGCGCCATCAGCAGCCGTCCCCTCCTCCCCCGACCGACCCTCCGCAACCTTCACCCGGCGCAAACCCACCAACAACACCATGGCATCCCCCGAATTTTCCAACGGGACCACCTCCTCGTCCACCCAAACCGACCAAAACAAAACCGCAAGGAACAACCCCCACCTCCCAACCCCAATCGAACTCGTCGCTCTCGCGCTTTACCCCACCCTCCTCCTCTTCGGCACCCTCTTCTCCTTCCTCAACCCCAGTGTCCGCTCCAGTCCCTACGACTTCATCTCGCAATCGCACGTCCAAGATTCCGGCGCTGTGCCGTCGTATTTTGCGAGAAAGGATAACCTGTTTAATGTCCTTTTTGTGAAGAGGGCTTGGTTCTGGATTACTGTTTCTTTTTTTGCTTTCCTTTTCACCCACCCGGGGTTTAATAAGGGAGCAAGGGGGGTGGAAAGCAAGGTCAGGGCGACAGTGAGATGGGGACTGGTTACCCTCTGGTGGGTGTTTGTCACGCAGTGGTTCTTTGGTCCGGCGATTGTTGATCGCGGGTTCAGGGTTACTGGTGGAAAGTGTCAGGAGGCGCAGGGGAAGGTGAATGCGCAGGTGAAGGCGGATTCGATGCCTGGTCCTGTCGGAGGCCAGGGAGGTGAAGGAGGTAATGTTGTGGATGTGGCTGGGTTCAAGGAGTTTGTCACGGCGGCGGCGTGTAAAGCGGCGGGAGGCAAGTGGCAGGGCGGACACGATATCTCGGGTCATGTGTTTTTGCTTGTGTTGGGGAGTGCGTTTTTGGTGCAGGAGGTTGGGTGGGTTGTTGCGAAGCATTATTGGAGACGGAATGTCAGGGATGAGAGGACGGTGGTGATGCATGATGGGGCTGTGAAGAGTGCGGGCACGGATTTGCCGAGGGAGGCGACGGGTGAGGAGAAGAGGTGGGATGATTATAGCCCGGAGATGGATGAGGCTAGGGAGGCGAGGGAGGTGGTTGTTGCGGGAGGGGGACTGTGGGATGCTCTGGGACATGGAGGGAAGGTGGTCCTTGGTGTGGTGGGATTGAGCGCGTGGATGTTGTTGATGACGGCGATGTACTTTCATACGTGGTTTGAGAAGGTGAGTTTTCCCCGTTTTCACCGTTGACGAAGTTATTGGGGAAGCAGATTGCTAACAGATTCACAGCTTACTGGGCTTCTTGTCGCGCTCATGGGATTGTACTTTACGTACATTGTGCCGCGTTTTGTCCCGGCGTTGCGTGGAATTGTTGGCTTGCCTGGTCTTTAAGTCATAGTCACGGATTGTTAGAGGAGGACGTGTGGTGCTGGACGACAATCAATTGAGTCCAGGGACTGAAGAGATACCCGTAGCATTGTGCGGCGGCATAGCATAAGACTACTTGTAATATCGATGTTTTACTGTTTCCCTAATTCCATTAACCATCATGAACCATCATGAACCAGGGCCAGCGCACAGACCACCCATGACCTCATCGAAGCTATTCGCGACGATCAGTCCTAGACAATTGACCCCACGTTCTCCGAACTTTCTCCTGACAACGGCCAACGCGCAGCAAACGCGAGAGCACACGCAGAAGTCAATTGAACAGCGCATCGCATTACAGATGACGGACATGGACGTCATGCCCCCAATCAAAGCCCCGCCAAACCTCCCTGAGCTCGTCCGGACTGCCTTCAACAAGGCGCGCGCATCAGGGGATGTCAACTTTTATCCTACACAAGTCACCTTGGTGGATGTTAATTCTATTCCTGTATGATCTTTCGTCCCTCCCATCCCCTGAATCTTAGCCTTCCGTCACATCCAAACTTTATCCTAACCTCGTTCGTAACCAGTTCCAGCTCCGCTTCTCCCCCTCCTTAGCCAACAAGCCCAAAGCTCCGAAACCCCTCGGGATAATCGACCACCGTGTTCCCTCCCCTCCCTCCACCACCTCCGTCGGCTCACCCCTCCCAAATATTAGCGAAGATGCGCCACCGAAGAAAAAGCTCGTCTTCGACCCCTTCGATAACCCACTCCCGTCTATGCTCGTCTGCCCGCTGCCTCCCCACCACAACCTAGTGCTAAACAAATTCGCCATCGTGCCCGAGCACTTCATTTTGAGTACTAGGGAGTATAAGGAGCAGACGCACCTGCTTGAGCAGAGCGACTTGGAAGCGACGAGGGCTTGTATCGAGGCCTACCAACAATATGCCGGTCCCGGTGGGGAGGAGAAGAAAGATGATGGGAATAAGAAAAAAGAAGATGATGGGAAAGAGGATGGGCAAGGAAGCAAGTTATTCGCCTTCTTCAACTGCGGCCAACACTCGGGCGCGTCACAGCCGCATAGGCATTTACAGCTTTTGGTAGTCCAAAAAATGAGGGAGGGGTTGTTGGAGGGTGTGAACGAAACCGAAACGAAAGAAGGAGAGGGGAAAAAGTGGGAAGTTCTAGCGCAGCAACTGGTTGAGGATAGGGAAACGGAAAAGAAACTGCCGTTCAAGACTTTCGCGGAACGGTTGACGCCGCAAATGACGGGGGAGGAATTGCATGGGGTTTATTTGGGGTTGTATAGACGGGCTAGGGAGGTCGTGAGGGAATATCAGCTGTCTTCACAATCCGAGTCCCAAAGCCAAAGCCAAAGCCAAAGCCAAAGCCAAAGCCAACCGCAGCCACTACAGCAAACTTCAACAGCGGCGGCGCCAGCGGGGGAGGTTGACGACGAGATACAAACCGGCGGCGAAGCAACGATATCCTATAACTTGGCCATGACGCGGGACGTGATGGTTATTATTCCGAGGTTGGCTGAGGGGGCGGCGATTGTCGAGAAAAATCTGGAGACCGGTGAGGAAGAAGTGGTGGGTAAGTTGGCGCTCAATGGGACCGTGTTGGCGGGTACGGCGCTGGTGAAGAGTCAGAGGGAGTGGGATGCGCTGAGGAGGAACCCGAGCAGGGTGGGAGAGTTGTTGGGGGTGATTGGGGTGCCTAATGAGCCTGAGGAGGCTAAGGAGGGGAGGAGGGAGGGGAGGAGAGAGGAGAGGAGGGGGCTGTTGTGAGGAGGTGATGGGAAGGTGCTGGCCACCAGTGCTGGATGTCCGTTTGGGTCGTCCACATCTATCCGTTGGAAGAGGATCCGTTGGAAGAGGCGGGGGTCGGGCCTCTTGCAGCTCGTGTGCCAGATGCCGGTTTCGTTGGCGAGCGTTGAACGAGCTTCTCCGGTTGTCCAGACTTGGGCATCACGACACTGAACGACGACATGCCAGCATATTGCCAACAATAAACGATACCATCAATCAAGCAGTCCTCTCTTATACGAAGTCGATAATTACAGCAACTCAGTTTTATCTATCTAGCTAACGCCTGATCACGCCCTGGTCAGTCAGTCATCCTCCAATGGTGACCGTTTGCATTCCATTTCCATTCCATTTCCTCCTCGTCTCTTGTTCCCGAACCGAACCGAACCTGAACACCACAAAAACGACAGAAAAACGACAAGAAAAACATTTAAAAAGCGATAGGAAAACGGGTAAAAAGAAAACCGCTGAAATGACCAGACTCCTGATAAGTAATACCTATGTACCGAAATGCAACGCCAGGTCCTTTTGACTCCCCTTTTTTCCCTTTCCGTTTTCCTTTTCCTTTTCCTTCCTTACGTTTTCTGCCCATTACGTTCCGCTAACCCTTTTCCTGGTTCCTTTTCTATCCCCCCCATTCCCGTCCCTGGCGTTTGACATTGGTACCCCATTTGGTGTGGTGTTCTCTATTTACTTTTGTTCTTCTTTCATTGTTTCCCCCCCTCTAGATATATTTTCGCATTGACCCCCTCTCTTTTCCTCTCCCCCATCTTACCATACTTTATCTATTGTCCACCACCATCCATCCGACCTTTCTAGTGTCTTGCCATGTGTTTGTGTGATTTGTCCATATTGTAGTGCGTGTATATGTGCTTCTTTCTAGTACTTGTAACGAGCCCATCCTGTATCGTACAAGAAAGCGTACGGTACTAACACAGTAGGATAACTCGTACACATATACTCATAAGAGCAACACAGTTGTATCTTCCAGGTGATCAAGTGATTGATGGACAATTGAGGTAGACGATGGATGGTGGATGGTGGATGGTGGATGGTGGATGGTGGAGGATGGACGGAGGAGGAAGGGGGTGGAAAGAGGAGGATCACTCCTCCATATAATCGCCATCCGAATCTGCATCCTCCTCCTCCTCCTCAGAGTCCGACGCATCAGAGAGATCATAATCCCCATCACCATCAGTGCCGTTATTACTTCCCCCGTTGTCGCCATGGTTGTTCTCATCAGCATCATCCCCCAAAGCGCTCATGTCGAGCCAATCGGAGTAGGCCAGATTGCCATCCTCATTCCCCTCTTCTTCCCTTTCGGTCTTCACCTTAGCAGCAGCAGCAGCAGCAGTCGCCTCTCTCTTGAGCTCAGCATCAACCTTGCCCTGGCCCTGGCCCCGAGTCTGAACCTGACTCTGTCTTCTCTGAACCTGCTGACCAGCACCAGCACCAGCCCTGGAAGCAGCAAAACCGGAAGAAGAAGAAGACGAAGCGGCTTGAGACTGGGAAAGAGGGTGATAAGGACTCCGTTTACTCCTCTGCTCCCAAAACGGCCGCTGCAAATCCTTTCCCCTGGCTAGCTGGTCGCGCATCAGCTCCTCCCATCGCTTGCGCACCGTGGCGTTGCCGAACTGGTAGGAGCCGCCGCGCGAGAAGATGTAGTGAGCAACTTGCTTCCAGGGGATTTTGGTGGTGGTTGTTGGGATGCCTTTTGGTTTGGGTTGGGCATGGGTACTGGATTGAGGTTGGGCTTGGTTGGATGTGGAGGCTGGGGAGGTGGTGGTGGTGGTGGTGGGGGTTGTGGAAGTTGATGGGGAGGTTGATGTGGATGATTTGGAAAAAGACCCTTGGGAGGCTCGGGAGGTAGAGACGAGGGAGGTGATGCTCATTAGAGCTTCACCGGCGGCGGGGCCGGGGGTTGTGGATGATGACGAAGAGACGGGGGAAGAAGAGGATGTCTTGGAGGCGTTGGAGGCGTTAGAGGCATTAGAGTAAGTAACGCTCAACGGCCCTTTAGCCAGCGTTCTAACAGCCTGTTCGAGGAGTCGCAACTGTTTTTTCCAATCAAGTCAGTCAGTCAACGTCCTTTTTTTTTTTTTTTTCTTCTTTTCTAATCACCATCATCACTCCAACCTCATCAACGGGGGAAGAGAAAGGAAAGAAATAGGTAAAGTACTCACATCCTTATCAGTCCACTCCGGCTTCCGAACCCTCTGCTCCCTACTCTTCGTCAAAGTCCTATACCTCCCCCTCAAAGTCGACTCCGCCTCCGTGAACCGTCCCAGCTGGCGGATCTGCTTGTACGACTTCCCTTGCTTGCGAAGACGCACCAGAAGCGCGTCTTGGTCCGCTCGGGCGCGCTTGAGATGGTCCACGGTTGCGTTGTTATCTTGGTGGTGGTGGTGACCTTGACCGCCGCGGCGTTTGTTGTTATTGTTGTTGGGGTTGTGGTAGGGGTGGGGGGCGCCGTGGTGAAAGGGTTGTTGGCTGCGGCGGGAGTGGGAGTGGGAGTTGGGATGGGGCATGGAAGAAGCCAGTGAAGGGTGAGGGTGCTGGTGCTGGTGCTGGTGCTGGTGATGGTGATGGTGATGGTGCGAGGGAATGATTGTGTTTGGCTTGATCATCAGGGGATGATGGTGAGGAAGACTCTGTCCCTGTCCTTGGTGACGTGCCCAGGCCATGGACATGGAAGGAGAGTTGGGATGGGAGGGGAGCTGCATCTCTCTGGTTGTCATGACGGCGGCCGGGTTATGGTTGTAGCGAGGGGAGGGCGGACGGCCACCACCGCCACCACCACCGCCCATTCCACGGTGCGGGGGGCTATGAGGCAGGGACTTGCGTTGTGTGTTGCGGTTGCTGGCGGCAACTTGTTGGGCGTAGTGGGGGTGTAGTTGGCTGGTGTTGATATGACCACTGCCGCCGAACTGAACAGCGTTGTTGCCGCCAAAGTCAATGGGCAATGGCATCTGGTTGTGCTGGTGAAAGAAGGCGTTGGCGCCGATAGGCGAGGATTCAGGTGAAACTGAAGGGTGAGGCGTAGGCGTCTTGTGGTGTTGCTGATGATTGTTATTCAGCCAGACATGGAGCGAGCCAGGCGAGACGGACAGTAGTCCCTCAGCCTCGAGGGCGACATTGGTCTCATGGTCAAAGTGCGTTGTAGGACCCGAAGGCGGGTAGTCAAATACCGTGCGGTGGGAGATGGGACCCCGGAAGAGAATGTCACCACCGCCAACGGTGCCGGAGGAGGGGGACGAAGACGGATGATGTGAGAAGTTATTACCGCCAATGTTGTCAAACGGAACGCCGCCGCCGTTGAGCATGACTGATGGGCACTGCTGCTGCTGGTGGTGGTGGTGCTGAAGTGAGACGCTGCTGTGCGTAGGGCTGGGGAGGCCGTCACACACAAGTGAGTGGTGACCAGTGGCACCACCACCACCATTGTGGAATGGGTTGATGGAACTGGGACTGGAAGGCATGGTAGACAGGCCGCCTTCAGACATGTTGTCGAGTGAAAGTGACGACGACGTCAACCGAGGTTCATCCAACATTGGCTCAGCAGAGACGGAGTACTGGCGGAGGTTCTGCCACCTTGTTTCAGCTTGATGGGAAACAAACGGGGACGAAGCCGAGGTGATGGATGGCTGTGATGACGACGGGGCTGATGTCCAAACCACGAAATCCGACAGAGTTTGTTGTTGGTGTGGATGAGAAGCGCCGGCATTGTTGTTGAAGAGAGTGTCTGTTTCAACGGTTCCTAGGTACGCAGACGCATCTGACAGCCCGTGTTGTGATAGCTCTGTTGACTGCTGTTGGTGCTGCGGCTGCTGCTGCTGACCGGGATAGGCAGACATGCTGTGTCTGCTGTTGGGAGAGGTGATGCTAGTGGTAGTGGTGGCAGTGGTGGTATCCGAAAGGTCCATGTAGCTGCCCTGGATCTGATGTTGGAAGTAATCCCTGATCAGTAACATGTTCGATGTTGGTTTGTTTGTATATGAGGATGAACAAAGAAAAAAAAGGGAAGGGATTGGAGCAGTGTATCGGGAGGAGGAAGGGAAGAAGGAGAAACAGAAACAGAGACAAGAAACAGAGACAGGAAAAACTCCACACATACCGGAGCGGGAGACGAACCCCAGCTTGCGTCACTCGTGGGAGAGAAAGTCTGTGCGTCATTACAGTTATTGCTCTCGGTGGAAGGCCGATGGAAGCTGCTGCTGCTGGTGCTGCTGCTGTTGTTTCCATGTCCTTCATGTTGGCGACATGTCTCGTACTCTGGAGATGATTCGCTCCATGTGGCGCCCACCGATGGCGAACTCGCAGACATGGTGTCAAAGGACGTGTTGAAGGAAGTCATGTGCATGTCCATGTCCATGTCCAGGTGAGAAGAAGACGGGTCAAACTGAGGATTGTGATGGATGTGGTGAAGGGGAGAAGCAGTGGCGTCGTCGTCGTTGGCGTGTGCCACCGTTTGACAGAAGTCTTCTAGATTCACGGATTTGTTCCAATCGTGGTCAAGACCGTTGTGAGAAGGAGGTGGAAAGCCGGTTGTAACTGCGGGTGTGGTAGCTGCTTCGAGGAGGAGGTTATTGTGCCAAACAATTTCGTCGGCTTCCTCTTGGGAGGGTCTTGGGTCACTGATAAACATCTTTCTTGGTTCCTTTCGCTGGAGAGAGAAAGTCGGCGGCGGTGAGATCAAGGTTGCTTTGCAAGCCTGTTCCTTACGTCTGTTCTCTGCCCGTCGTCCAGGTCCTTGATGCGATGGCCAGACCAGTCGGGTGTGCGATTCTCACCACAACTGCGGTCAAGTTCTCGATAGTATCTCCGTATACCTTCGATTATTTCCCCTCAATTCTTCTTCGCAATCTTCACCGCTGCTCTGCGTTCTTGCGTGGCCTTGTCTTGCTCCAAAGGCTGTTCTGCTGCCCTCCGGGTCGGTGGAGGAGCCCCGCAACGATGGCGTGGTGTGGTGATGCGGGAGGGGAGGGGAGCGTTCAAAGAACTCCTCCTTGCTGCCTGACAACGGTCAAGAATTCGTCGGGCTCGTGCGGGTGGTGCGGTCAGATCTGGTGGAATATCTGGTTCGTCATGCAAGAATGAAGTAGGCAGCCGAGGACGAACTTTCCGGGATATCCTGATAAATTTTCTGGGTGGATGCCTTGACTCTAACCACCTGTTCCTTCACAGGAATGAATATGGTTGGCTCAAGTTATCGGCTGCGGTATTGAGGAGATGGAAAGTCGGTGCCTATGAGCGAGAACCTCCAAGGTTTGGTGAATAGGATCTCAGATGACAGGTGAATGTCGGAGTTCGGCGAGTGTAGGCTCGAGGTGTGCTCGGTAAATCCGAAGGGAGAGACGATGGGGGTGTGACAATTGCAATGTGACAGAACGAGTGCAAAGCAGGGCAAGGGAAGTGGAGGTGGCTATTACTGATGGAAGTCTGAACGATGGTTCACCACGTTTCAAGTGTCTCGGACTGGAACACAGATATATGGGGTCAGTGATTCAAGAGGACTAAGTATTATTCTGATATCTCTCGTCGACGAGTGTCTTCCCCGCAAGCTACATGGCGCCAGGAGTGGGTATCAGGGGGCCATTGTTTTGCCTAGTGTCCATCCCATTCAGTCATCCCATCTCTTTGCACCGGGAGATTATGATGGAGCCTGATGGCGGTTGAGGCAGGAGAAGGCGGAGACCATGCTCATTGTGGACGCTGGATTTCCTAGATGGGACGCCCGATCCTTCCTTTCCGTTGATGGAGCAAGTTCCAGTTTCTTATTCTGCTCGTTCTTGAAATGAGCGCACGAGGAAAACATTCGGGCCGCATATCTTCTAGGCCTGCTTTTCGAGTCCGGCCAGGGCCCGAGAGGGAGCTATCATATCTCACGGCTCTCGTCAAGTGACAGGAGGCTCAGCTGGGAGGAGTGAACGTGACCATTGCCTTTCCTGGTCTCGGCTTCGCGGTTTGCAGCCCCATCAGCAGCCCGGTGGCGAGCAGGGACGTAGTCCTGGCTACCCGTGCCTGCCCGCAACTTTGCCGTGACTGTACCGTGGAACGGGGAAAGACGATTGCGGTTAGCCACGCTCAGGAAGGGCCACGATGTGGCCTCGACTCCCAGCTGCCCTTTGGCGACTGGCCGGTCTGCTGTTTGAGTCTGAGCTTCTTGAGGTGTCAACTCTGCAGCGGGCCCCCGGGGAGCAGGGCAGCAATGGAAGAGGAATAGTCTGGGGAGATGATGGGCAGAAGATGCAAACAGTGCAGCCTCTTTCCCCCGGCAGAACGCATGATGGATAATCAGCCAACCACTTTTCACCCACAAGAACTTCCACAGCTGTCATGATGCTACCCCCACATTGGTACTGTTGGGTACTTGCGAGACAGACAGGCGGGTATCGGGAACCCGTAGCATGGGGAAGATCGATGATCTACCGCGGCGTTGGGCATGGGCAGATGATTGCATCCACTAGGAGGCCTGACTCTGGCCTATCGTCTGTGCTATGGTAGCATCCAAACATGCCTTACATGCTCTGCCAGGGGGGCAGCGAGCTGTCATGTTGTCAGCAGCTGCGGGTTTTGCGGCTTCTGCAACCCTCTTCAAGGAACGCCCCCAAGAGGCCGGTATTTAGGGCCAAGGTGTTGTCCTACTGGGTGGTCGTCATTCTGTGGATGATGCCAATATGCAGCTGCCATACCAGGATACAACGCGACCAAGAGGGGGAGGCTCGGTAGGATTGAGGAGTCAGGGGGGTTTGTTTTGATTTTTTTAGACAAGTAAACACCGGCGTCAGGAGAAGGAAAACCCTTTGCAGACACTATCAGGCCCTGTGCAGTAGGCTAGTCTCCCAAACTAGTAGGAGCATGGGAAATATTGCCCGCTCATAGCACTAGACAGACGGTTTTTCAGGGCAAACAAATGATATGAGATAGGTCGTGAGGATCTTCTGCGGCTCCCTCTTACCATTGACAGCCAAACAAGGGACGTGTCTCTTTTTTTCGCCTCAAGGACGCTGCCGAGCTGTCCATGAGCCCGGCGACGACAGCTCTTCCGTTTTGGGAACGCCGTGCAGGCCTCGGCTCGGCGGGAACCATCCGCTTCAACGGCATCAAACCATGAGTGTGAGCCAGTGCTGCCGATTCGTCGCGTCTTTGCTTGTTGAATGTTGGGGCAAGATTGGTACCGAATTCCTGGAATCTGGGAGTTGCGACGGTTCGCACAAAGTTTCCTTGTTATTGGCACACAATTGTCCCGGTGGTTGGCAAATGAAAAACATCAAATGAAGTTGTCGCCAATGGCTATTGCCTGGCGTGAATGGCATTGGCAATGACGTTGAAGGAAGAGTTGGGATGAAGTATACGGGGCGAGCAATTGTGTTGCCAGCCTTGTTATTGTGCGCAGCCTTCATCATCTGGTCTGATATTCTCGGTCTTGATACGCCGGTTTCATGTCCGAGCAATTGGGCTCCTCCTTGAGCCTCTTCACCGGGAGGCCGTGGGGGTAAATCATGTACGCACATCGGTCCCGTTCATGCTCGTAATGATTGTCGTTTGATGTGTGCTATCATCATCTGGACTCGAAATTTGACATGTTGCATCCAACTGTCCACCAACTGCTCAACAACCTGGAACCCCATGGCATCGCATCTCGGAATCTCCTTCCCCTTTCCCCTTTCCCCTTGCCCGTCGGCGTCTCTTGCCTTGATGGCCCCGGGAGATTTGCTCATGGAAGCCGGGCCACCAGTTCCTTCCTGATATTTCCACCCGTTGCGGTTCCTACTGCCACGATGCTCCTGCCATACTGGGTGGGGATGTTCTCAATATCTATTGTCTCTCTCAGGGTAGGCAACACATCTTCTGTCTGCACAATGACCAACTTCTCCGCCGTTCGTCTTCAACACGCCCCAGATCTTGGAAAAATATGACGAGGCATTGAGAACCTTTTTTTCCCCATTGCGTCAGCAAAAAGGAAAAACAATCCAATATCAAAATGCATGCGACAACTCACATAAACCAACCCTAGCCACAACCTCGGGATAGCAAAAAGTCGCCAACAGCTTGCTGATAACCTGGGCATACACCTGCACGTTCCACGTCAGGCCTGTTTGAACGTGAAGCTGGCAAATATCGACGAGATAAACCGCGCTCGTCAGGGGTACGTACAATCTCGTTCTCGGGGTGGTGGAATCTGACCGGTCTCGTTGCATGGCCGAACACAGAGGAAGCACAAAAACGGGTCAGGTGATCATGGCACAAGATGATCCGTCGCGTCGCGTCGGGAAGTTGTCCGGTCCTTGCCCGTAGCTCGTCGTGGTGGCTGTGTCGACTGTCGAGAGAGGCAATGTCGAAGAGGCAAATGGGTAGTCTGCGTTTGTCCCGTCGGCCGGACCAGTGAGGGTACTACTGGATAGACGGAGATTGAGAGTTCCGAGGATTAGCTTCACTTTCCCGCCCGTTCGTTTTCAAGATTTTTTTTTTCATCTTAGGCTCATGTTGACGGGTCGTACGTACCATGTTCTTGGTATTCTCAGAGTCGGTGATGCTGATGGTGTCGCATGCTGCTGTTGCAGAAAGGAATGGATGGAAGTGTATGGAAGTGTTTTTGTCCGGTACCCGGGTTCAAATCAGGTTCTTAAGCCAGAATCTTCAACATTGCACTCCAACACGACAACCCGAATTTGTCGGTTGCATCCTTGACACTAAAAGAGGCGACAAGTTTCGCCTTCTYTGYGACCCGTTCTATGCCTTTGGTGCTAAGCATGGCGAAACTTATCGCCTTCTTTGGTACTAGGCATAGAACGGGTCRCARAGAAGGCGAAACTTGTCGCCTCCTTTAGTGCTGACCATACAATCGACAAGTTTGGGTTGCTGCGTTCGGGTGCACTGTTGAAGATTTTGGGGTGTCAAACTGCTTGAGGGCTCCGTCCACGTCGAAGGAACGTCCGCGGTAATCCAGCAGCACACGCCGTATTCGGTATTCCCCAGACCATCAACGCCGCAAGCCTTGCCATCCTCGAAGCCGTACGAAAGGCGAAAGACTTGCCCATTGCTGGCGCGGTAGACATTGTCTTAGAGCAACTCCGAGATCTCCATGTCGGTCAAAGTTACGACCTCTACTGGACAAGGCACATGTCTTGCCCTTCAGAGAGCGAATACCTTGAAATGGTGGCAAAGAGTAAGCAATCTCTTGTTGAACATACTCTGATAACACTCACTCACATCCTCCCAGAAACCGGTGGTCTCTTCCTCCTCCTCTCCCGCTTAATGAGCGAGCACATGCCCAAAGAAGTCCGCTTCCTCGTCAACGACCTCGTCATCCAAGTAGGCATCTACTTCCAGATCCGCGACGACTATCGGAGCCTCAGTTCTGACGAGGTACGTTCCCCCTCTCCATTTCTCTCCCATCCCCACCCGAAGCCAAACTAACAAACCCCAGTACACCGCCCAAAAAGGTTTCTGCGAAGACCTCGACGAAGGCAAGCTCTCCTTCCCTCTCGTGCACTACCTCAACACAGAAGGGCATTCGTCCAACTCGCAACAAGTCCGCGAGGTCCTTCAAGAGCGACAACAGCGCGGGTCGTTGAGCATGCCGCTCAAGCTGCTCACGCTGCAGCGGCTGAAGAGCTCGAATAGCTTGGAGTACACGAGAGATACCCTGAAGAGGCTGGAGAGGGGCGTGGATGCGACGATTGAGGAGCTGGAGAGGTTGACGGGGAGGAAGAATTGGGTGCTGAGGATGTGTATGGCCAAGTTGAGTGTTTAGGCAGGTTGGGGGGGGTTGAGGGGGTGGTTTGGCAATGCATCGTCCGCTAGCGAGACATCTATACGATAAGGTAGTCCCGAAAGCCCCGAGAGCCATTCCTCTTCACTTAGCCGCTGGAGTCTGTTGGGGCTCGACGGACCTCTTTTCCTCTTCGGTCAGTCTCTCCTCACCAAGGCCTCCAACACTTGGTTCGCCAAACCGATTGTCGGGATCTGAGTTCACAGACTGAAGAATCTCGCGCTCGTCGTATCCATTCCTATTTAGTTCAAAAGGTAGGAACTCGGCTTCGCCGCCGAATCTTTCCTGGTCTTGCCATATGGGCAAACGCCTCTCCATAGCAAGTCCACGATCCTCTTTGGGCAAATCTGAACCTTCCGTGTTCGGTACCAAGAGATAGCGCCCGGAATTGTAATCGAAACGACTGACATCGGTGTCCTCGAATAGCCACTTCCCTGTTTTCATAAGTCGCCATGCTGCTATAATCTTCACAAGATAATCCGGGGACTCCTTGTCTGACCGGGTCGGGGGGGGGGGTTTTCGACAAATAAAACAGCCAACTCGTCTACACATGGGAATACGTCGAGAGATGTCAGGCTTCTGTGCACCATGAAATCCACGAGCCCAATAAAATTGTTGGTCCATCCGTCAACATCATTAAACCACTTATATAGAGCCGTGAAACGATGCCTGTAATGAGAGATAACTCCCATCTCGTCAGACAAGGCCCTGGTTAGGATGTCGATTGAATTCTCCAGATCCACACAATGAATGACTTCAAACAACAGTTTGCAAACATAAGGTTGAGAAGTTCGGGCAGCGTAAGAAACAAGGGATTGCAGATCTTCAACTTTCCACTTGCTAACAGTTGAATGCTGGAGGATCTGCTTGAGTTGTTCGAAGCGGTAGAGGTAATCATCGGGCACCTCGTGTGCAACCAGATTCTCTACCAGCCGTGGAGGTATGGATAGCATGCTATCAGCACCATACCATGCCAAAATTGCCCGAAAAGTGTTGTCGAGCTTCTTTTTTCCGATGGTGGACTCCAGAGGGGACAGTCCAGGAACCGGCGCAAAGTCTGGTAGACGGTAAAGTCTGTTGATATCGGAAGCCCTAGGAACGAGATTTGCGGTTGTCGTATCGTCCAATGTTTGCTTGAGCAGTCCCCAGCCGAGTATGCAGTCAGCCAGTCTCGGTAATTTTTCGACAAAGTCGGGAAAGTCAAATATGATCGGGCAGAGGAAGGACATGTTTATCATCCAATTCGCGAGAGAACAGGAATAACATGGTGTTCCGTATAACCTCACGGAACGTGAGTTCGTAGTCTGGACGAAGAATATCGCTGGTGCGGGCGTCCGAAGCTATCCCCAGGAGGGCATATATATTGTCTCGCTGATCCTTAGCTTCACTTGCCCTAAATTTGACGAGCAATGTTTCAAGATTCTGTTTTTGGCCCCATCAAGTTTCTTGTCGTCGGTAGCCTGGCAGGATGTCAAGCACTGCTTGGATGTGTTCTTCCGGCTTTAGGTCCAGTAAAAATGGTAGTAAACTGAAGCCTCGGCTGGGTATCGCTTTCGAGCCGCACAAGATCGTGGCCCTTTTTGCGCTCGCGACCTCTTGAAGGATCCAGACTCTTCGAAACCAAGCTCGGCTCAACATCTCTTGCAGAGAGTTACGACGTACAGCGGTAAGCTCCTCTTTATACGGACCGGTCTCGTCAGCAGCAGTGAGCTTGATCCAGGAATTGATCCAACCTTGTGCGCAGTCGGCTCCTGGTCGTTGCCTTGTTTGATGATCCCACCGTCTAGCCAAATCCATGAGAGAATCGATTCCGCGATTGCTGGGACCAAGCCATATGATAACTTGTTCAGCGTTCTCGTATATCCGTCTCATCTGTCCGACCTGGTGGCCTTTTTCCCTATCGTTACTCTGGTCTATGCAAATGGCGTCAATCCACAACAGTCTGTCCTCATCCGTCTGCCGTAGAGCGAGGAGGGCCATGTGAAGGTTTTCCTTGACAAGCGACCGCCGATCATTGATGGAGATTTCATATGCGACGGGAGAATCGCCCCAGGTATATGACAAGGCTTCGTAAGGCACACCCTCCACCTGATGGAGGAATGTTTCGAAGAGTTCGCATTGGATGGACTCTTCGCGAGATCCTCTCAAGAGACGGACAAGTCGAATGGCATCGGTTGACAGGTCGATCCATTGGTACTTGTACTGATCCTCATGGTCCATCGCGGCAGCTCGAAAGGAGGTTTTCGTATTGAAGTCCGGGGCCAAGAGCACTAGTAGGGTCGGCGTGGTCCGCGATAGAGGGTGTTGGTGGACTTTTGAACAAGTGGGCGAGGATGATGGTTAGAGTTAAAATGGTGCTGCTGAAAGCCCAACGTGGCGGGGCGGTCTGATGGTCAGCCATTCATGGTTGCCTCGTCACAGCCTTCTTCTTCCCAAGCCTCGATGCTTCTCTGATCGTGATTGGGTGGTTCCTGGTCAAGTGGACGAACTCATTGGGACCACATCAAGGTCTTTTTTTTTTTCGTTTGGAGAGAACTTCCATACTGATGAAAGCACATGCTGACTCGGATGGTCGGTCTCACATGGATGAATGCCATGTATCGCTGGAATGTGAAGACATGGAGGAGTGAGAGGAGGAGGAGAATTGGTTGAAGGATGAAAAGGACGACAGGTCGACGCAAGGACAGGGACACTGGAGTTTGCCGGAGATCCCGTCGTCAGCTCCACCGGCCACTTCCCCGCGTCAAAGGTCCGTGCTATCGCCATGGCTAGACCACGATAGGCAAGGTACAGTTGTCAGGAACAGTGCGATAAGCGCGTCAACGAGCGCCAGGGAAAATAAATTTAATGTTTCAACACCACCTCGCCCGCCGCTCCACCTTTACAACCTTGCTGATGCCATTCACAAGTCGCTTACTATCAACATGGCCACCGACGACACACCACCTGTTCCTGCGCCAGCAGCCGCTGCTGACCCTGTTGTTGAGACAACAAACGCCGACTCCAACGATGCGGCGGACAATGGCGACCGGAACGATGACAGAGGCCAGAAGAGAGGCAGAGGCCGGGACAACAGAAACCCAAACCGGGACAGAGGAAACCCAAACAACATCAAGACAGGCGGCTTTGGGAGCAACAAGTATGAACCGCCACCTGCTTTGCTTTGTCATTGCTCTCCCTTAGCTCAAACTCTCTGCCACAGGCACCTAATGCCGACGCTGACTAGGCCGTAGGAGAGACTTCCTTAGCAAGCGCGACCAGGTCCAAGACAACCGTGCTGCCAAGCGCCGCAAGGTGATCGACGGAGCCGCCGACGGCAACAGTTACATGAGCATCCCCTTCTCGACCGACGAAATCGCCGCCGAGGAACGCCGACCCAAGCGCAAGGTTGCCGTCCTGATCGGCTATGCTGGTACCGGTTACCACGGCATTCAAATCAACCACAAGGAAAAGACCATCGAGGGCGATCTGTTCGCCGCCTTCGTCAAGGCCGGTGCCATCTCCAAGGCCAATGCCGACGACCCCAAGAAGTCCAGTCTGGTTCGATGCGCCCGTACCGACAAGGGCGTCCACGCTGCCGCCAACGTCCTGTCGCTCAAGCTTATCGTCGAGGATGAGGACATTGTCGACAAGATCAACAGCCACCTCCCCGACCAGATCAAAGTATGGGGCATTCAGCGCGTCACCAACGGTTTCAGCTGCTACCAAGCATGCGATTCCAGATGGTACGAGTACCTCATGCCCAGCTATGCTCTTCTGCCACCACAGCCACAAAGTTTCCTCGGTAAGAAGATCATCGACGCGGCCAAGGAGAAGGGTACATACGACGAGTACGTGGACAGACTGGACGACGTTAAGAACTTCTGGGAGGAAGTCGAGAAGAACGACATCCAGCCCATTCTCGAGAAAATGGATCCCGAGATCAGAGCCGAAGTCATTCGCATTCTGCACGACACCGCCGACCAAGAGCTTACCGACGACGGAGAGCCTTCGAAGCCCGATACCGATGTTAGCAAGGATGTCGAGATGAAGGATACCCCGGCGGAAGAGACTACGGCTACCGAGCCCTCGAAAGACGGCGAGGCTGCTACCACCGAAACCACCGAGGCCACCACCACCGAGGCCCAACCCCCCGCCAAGGTCGAAAGAGAGTTCACCCCCGTCGAGCTCGCCGTCCGCGAAGTCAAAGCTGCCTACGTCGCCGCCAAGCGTCGCTACCGCGTCACCGCTCCGCGCCTCGAAAAGCTCCAGGAAGCGCTCAACCAATACCTCGGCACGCACAACTTCCACAACTACACCATCCTCAAATCGCACACCGACCCGTCGGCGCGCCGGCACATCAAGTCGTTCCAAGTCAACCCGACGCCGATCCGCATCAACGACACCGAGTGGCTTTCCCTCAAAGTGCACGGCCAGAGCTTCATGATGCACCAGATCCGCAAGATGGTGGCCATGGCCGTTTTGATCGTGCGGTGCGGCGCGCCCATGGGTCTGGTTAGTGAGAGCTACGGGCCCCGCAGGATTTCTATTCCCAAGGCGCCCGGTCTGGGACTGATGCTGGAGAGGCCGGTGTTTGATGTGAGCAACAAGAAGTTCAAGGAGTTGGGGAGGGAGCCGATTGATTTTGGCAAGTGGGATAAGGAGATTCAGGCGTTTAAGGATGAGCATATCTATAAGCGCATGTTTGAGTTGGAGGAGAAGGAGAATTCGTGAGTACCCGGTTGCCTGGTGAATACTTGTTGAACGGACTGCTAATATGTCAAAAGGTTCCACCTCTTCTTCAACCAAATCGATAACTTCCGCACCGATTACTTCCTGTGGGTGACCCCGGGCGGAATCGAGGCGTCGCACGAGCGGTCGGATCGCACGGCCGAGAAGATACCCAGGGCTTTGCAGGCTGAGCTTGGTGATGAGGCTGATGGTGTTGCGGAGGATGGTTCGTCAAATTGATGGTCATAAACTGGGGAGGGAGACTAGGGGGTTGCGGATAACAAAAAATACCATCTCATCATAACAAGACGAGTGCATAGTGTAGTGTTACCGAGTATGCCACAGTGAATTCTATATGCCAGCTGTCGGGTGTAGAGCGGTTTGATACTTTGATGACCTTTTTTGCTCGCCGCATTGAGCCCGCCAAAGAGTGCTTCCTGAAATTAAGTCTCTATCCTTTGATGCCTTATGTACACAGTCCTATGTCCTGAATTGTCCCAGGTGTTTTCTTTCCAATCTGAATTCTTGTACGTACGTATGCCTCACCACTGTACTCCTATGCTGAGTGAGGAGTATTCATCATTCAGCTCTGAGTTACTTTCTCGAATTGGGTACCTATGCATGCCTCACTCGTCCTGAATATCTCTCTCTCTCTCTCTCTCTCTCTCTCTCTCTCTCTCTCTCTCTCTCTCTCTCTCTCAAGGAGACTCAATATCCGTCCTGGTCCCGTCTGTGAACATGAAGAATGAGTTATCACTTTCACCACCATCACTTTCACCACCACCACCACCCCCGCCATTATCATTACCACCTGAACCAACGACGCCATCCTCCTCTTCCTCTTCCTCCCTTTTCACTCGTACTTGTTGTTGTTGTGGCAGGATATCCGATTCCGATTCCGGCGCAGCAAAAAAAGCCCTCTAAGCCATCGTGCCACCCGAGTTTCCACCTCCCGGTCCTCCTCCTCCTGTTGTTGTCGTTACATTCCTCACACTCAAATTCGGCGTCGCGTTTCCAGACTGTGACAACCCACCACCACCACCTTGACCAAACACCTGCTGCTGCAGCAGCTGCTGACCAGGCGGCGGCCCAACCTCCCCCTCTCTATACTCCGCTCCCGGCAATCCCCCCAACCCTTCCCCCCTCACTTTTACCCTGAACGCACCCTCTCTCTCCCTCACCCCCTCCCACATTTTCTTAATTTCCCGCTCAACCTCCTCATCCCCCTCCCCCGGTTTTCTCAGCGGCCCAACAACCCACAACTCCCTCATTTTTCTGGTCAAAGACAAAAGCTCCTCGACCGATTTGACCTGCGCGTTCATCAAGATGTCGGTCGCCATGGCGTTGTAGGCTGCTTGGCCCACGCTGGCGGTGTTGTCAACTCTCGAAGCGCCGTGGTGTAGCAGGGATTGGAAGGTGCGGAGGAGGGAGGCTGTTAGGCGGTTTTCGAGGTCTTTTTTTTTTTTTTTTTGTGAGGGTCAGTATGATGGTTTTTTTTGGGGTATCGATGGGGCGTGGATAAAAAGCTATTGGGCTTACCGAAGAGACCCTCTGTTGTGTTTTGGTCACGCTCCATGGTGTGGTTGGTGCCTGTTGTGAGGTTTTTGGCGGGGGTTCGGGTGACGAGTGAGCCGTGAGGTGATGTTGATAGGTTGGTTGGGAAAGCGAGGGCTTTTGTTTTTTTCTTTTGTGAGGAAGATAAGTTCGACTGCCCCTGGTGATGTGGAAAAATATTGGAGTGCTCTCGTAGTATTGATATCTAGATGGAAATGGATTGGCAAATAAACGTTTGAGAGAAGAAGGTTGACGAGTTGTGGTTGAGGTTGAGGATGAAGTTTCCAGGTTGATTGTGTGGATTGCAGTGAATGGTGGAGGTTCACTGAAAGCGCGCTGTGCTATGGGCGTCTTCAATCTGCTGAACCGCATACAGTGTCATTTGTTACAATTTGTACTGTACTGATCTTGGCATTCCATGTTGCTGGTATATTATCATCATCTGAACCATCGATGTTGTAACCAACTTAAATGTTTATTCAACTATTAAAAGCACGCTGTGGCCTTTTGCCTTTCATCCTTCAAGCTCCTCTGTATTGTTTCGTTTGCCAAACTTAGCACAATCACCCTTTCAACTAGCTATTCCCCTTCCCCAGCAACACCAAATTCGCTACATTCATCACAGCAATCAACCCCCAAACCAGTCCGGCCACAATCGTAGTCAACCACGAATTCGCCATGTTCACTCCTCCCTCCCCACCGTTGCCCCCTCCCATCCATCCCCTCCTCGCCGAAAATAACGGCCTCTCATCCTCCTCCCCTTCCACCTGATACCTCGCCCCTCCCGGCATAACCATCATATACCGATCCCTGCTCGTAAACCAAATCAGCGGCGCCGTGACAAACGGTAACACCACGCTCAAAGCCACCTGGCTCCCCTGCAACGCGGCATTCAATCCATCTTTTCCTACGACGGCAGCAATGATGATGGAGGGAGTGATGCTTATCGACCTTGTGACGAGCCTGCGAAGCCAAGGCCGCATCTTCCACCGCAACGCTCCTTCACTGACCATCTGCCCCGCGATGGTGCAGACTATGCCTGCTGAGATGCCAGACAAAAGAAGGGCTAGGGCGAAGATGGTTCCTGCTGCGGGGGAGATGGATGACGAAAGCAAAGAGTGGATGGCGAAGATATCGGCGTCGATGGCGGTGGGGTTGTGGTACAAAGAAGCGCCGGCGACAATGAGGATGGCCGAGTTGACAAAGAGGGCAAAGGTAAACAAGGAAAGGGCGAGTTCGGCGATGGAGTACTTGAGCGAGTGCTTGATGGCTGCGTGCGAGGGGATGTAGTGGATTTTGTCGGCGTCTATGCTGTTGGCGATGGACGAGTTGGCCGAGACAGGTTCGGCCGGGAGAAGACCGCGTTGTTCGTCGTAGGCACGGAGACGAGGTTGGACGATGCCAGAGCC
Source organism: Neurospora sp. LNF1-1 (assembly GCA_009805225.1). Taxonomy (NCBI): domain Eukaryota; kingdom Fungi; phylum Ascomycota; class Sordariomycetes; order Sordariales; family Sordariaceae; genus Neurospora; species Neurospora sp. LNF1-1. Next base: position 166,434 of record RAOM01000036.1, read on the forward strand.
GAGGAAGAGACTGTGTGGCATGACGGTTGCACCGAGGATGCCGCAGGCTTGGTAGAGGCTGGTAGTGTGTCAGTACCTCGATCTCCAAAAAGAACTAGAAGGTAACATACCCCTGCTGCTCGATCACGGCGCCTGAAGGTAGGTAGCCCTTGAATACTTGGCCAATGCTGGTATTGGAGATCATGGAGAGTTGGATGCAGAAACAAGCGACTACGCCCATGACCAGAATGCAGACGCCGAACTCAAAGATGCGCAGGCCTTTCATGTGGCCAGTTGGGTTGTAGAAGATGAGGATGAGCATGACATCGATGATGGAGAGAGCACATCCTGCTACAAGGGGGATCTTGGGAGACAAGAGGTTGAAGGCAATGGCGGTGCCGATGACCTCTGCAATGTCGGTTGCGATAATGGCAATCTCAGCCAAAGCGTATACGGAGTAGTTTAGCCATCGTGGGAGGAAGGCTCTGCATGCTGACGAGAGGTCTAAGCCGGTGACTGTGCCGAGCTTGATGGCCAGACTTTGCAGAAGAATAGCGAATAGGTTACTCAAGAGGACGATGAAGAGTAACTGGAAGCGATAAGAAGCTCCAGCAGCAATATCGGTGGCATAGTTACCCGGATCGACTGCACACAGTGTTCTTCTGTCAGTGGAATGAGGCTCGTGTTAGGTGAAAGTGACACTCACTGTATGCCACCGAGATCATGACGCCTGGACCCACAAACTGGCCAAAAGTAACGAGGGCATGCTTGATTCGTTCTAGACGGCTTTTTCCAACGAGTGTAGGAGATTCCACATGGGTGGTCGGCTGAGTGTTTGGTGACGGCACTGGTGATGAGTGTGTCTTTATATCGCCGGGTGGTCGATCTCGATCTGGCAACGCACCATCATCGCCGGCACCAATTCCCGTACTACTACCGATTTGGTTTTCTCTCTGATTGGCGATACCGTTCAAGTCTTGATTTGTCGTCAGATCGGCTGATAGTGAGTTGGGGCTTTGGTTGACGCCCTGGCTTCTTCGCCTTCGGGGCTCGTCTGTACGCGAAGTACACGCACACATGGTGGTGTCTTTTAGGATATTATGGTGTATGTTTCCTACAAAAGCCGAGTCGGATCAGATAGTTAAGGAGTCAAGGTGATAGGTGGTCGGCTATGGGAGAAATTAAGTGTGAAGATCGCCTTTCATCCGGATGAAGGTCCGGTCAATCGAAAGGTGGATATCGCAACAGAAAGAACAACTGAGCTTGTTCTCTGGCGATTGATTTTTCCGGGCTTCTCATTCCCTCCTTCAGTTCTCCAAGCGACGCTTATACACTCACGCGGAAGTCACGATGGTGACTTGGAGCAGTCACTAAGCACACCGCCAACTGAGTGGTATCCCTGTTATGCAGAAGGAAAGAATGACTTGGACTCTTCGAGATGAGACAGAAATGCCAAGCCTCGACCCTCTCCGATAACAGATAAGCTCTGTGCTCCACTATGTACATATTACGGCCCACCTGCAGTCTCCACCACAAGACATCGGTCTCGACTTGATCACTTCTTCTCTTTCAACCTCCTCCCAATCTCTTCAATTCGGTGTAAAACATGCTTGACTGATTCATTCAGTCAACATCAAATACCCCCGCGAATATCCAGCACCTTGATGGCATCCATCTGATCATCTCGAGCATTGCCTAACATCCTCCATAGGGCAACCAGCAGTCGACGCATGGCAGCCATTGAATATTGAACAGAAGCATGGCTAACAAATCATACACATTCGCTCGCCTTACTCGAGTTGAAGAAGCAGTTATCAAACATGATGGAAACCCATCCATCACCAGTCATTGATGCCCCGCGGCAGGCTGTCCGTGTTACACTGCCTCGCCAGGGGTTGAACGGGTCAATCCCGATGCCTGTCCTTCTCCCACTCTTCGGGTCCTTATTCGTGTACCAGATCTCCAAGTGGAAGATGGCACACGGCAACAAGAAGAAACTGGCTGGAATGTAACTGACGTCCAACCCCTCCTCCATTCCTTCCCTCCACTCCGACCACGTCTTCCCGTCGTCATGGTATACCTTATCGCTGTTACCTCCCCAGTGGACATCGACTACCGAGGGTCCATCCATCTGGCACCGCAGCACAATGTCATAGTTTGTCACTCCATCACACCTGCGCCTCGTGTTCGCACCTTGTACTCCCGGGAGCGTTGGCCGGAGGTTCGCTTTGACCCATCTTCCCCATGGCAGTCAATGCGTATTCACAAACTTTATGCTACTATCCTCCGTGTTTGTCACCAACTTAGTTGAAACCGCCGTCAAGCAGGATGCCTTGGACCCTCGTTGCTCATCTAATGGCCTCGACAGCTTTCTCAAAATCGTACCGAATTGGCTTATAAACAAAAGAACAGGACCCCCGTGGACACTTCCTCCGGTTCCATTTTCATAGCGAGTTCGACATCTGCCTTACAACTGTTCAGAAATAGACATCATCAACAACGATACCGACTTTACAATGGGTTGCAATTCAGCTTGTTGCGCGCCGTCCAAACGCCCTCTTTCGGCTACGCCAGAGGAGGTTTCAACGTCTCCACATGGTTTTCGAGAGCAAGGGTCAAACATGGATGACAGTCCTACGAGTTCAGAAGCCACGGCACCTTCTTCTGCAAATATCGGTTCTGGGGAATATTTCGACGATGAAAGAGGGATTGGCGAGGGGATTAGGGATGGAGAGTCGCATCAAGGGGGAGACGACACGGTTGAGACTACAACGGACAACTGCCAGGACAGGTGCTATGGTAGACAGCCAAGCGAAAACCGGACCAGCAGTCAAACATTACGGGGGCCAAACAGCAAGAGTGCCGTTTCTCATCCACCACACTCGGAATCCGACAAAGACCCGTGTGCAGTATCACACGGCTGTGAGGGGCAGCATCACAGCCACAGTCGGTTCCCAAGTCTCGCCAGAACGTTCAACGCCTCATCCCACAAGACTTTCCAGAAAAATTCACTTTCCAACCACAAACACCATACACACGGAGCGGAATGTCAACACACCGAACAAATATCTGCCAGTATCCCCACTGCAGATAGTGAGTCAGCAACCGCGAGTTCCAGCATAGCACCAGCTCAGTCAAGAAGCGCGCAGTCGGACGGCACATGCGATCTGGAAAAAGGTCTTTCTGGATACGAGCATGTTGTTCTGATTATCGAAAAGATGTGCTGTGGCCAAGAACTCCACCAAGTGGCCGCTAATATCAAGGCCATCAGGAACCTCAGAGTCAGCGTGCCACACAAGCAGGTTGACTTTGACGTCAATCTGAGTCTCGCGTCGGCTGTCCATGTGATCGAACAGATTCAAAGGTCAACTACCTGGAAGTGTGAGCGAGTCATCGAAGGAGCTTGCAGTCTTGATGTTGTCCCTGAAAATCCGACCGAATTTGTGTCTAGGCCATTACCGATGGGAGTCGCCCAAGTATCAGTCATCGATAAGAAGATCGTCAGGATCTACTACGATTCCAAAGTCGTTGGCGCCAGAGACTTGGTGCAGTTTGGGTTTGGGGCTCCTCTAACGCTCGCGAAAAGCTCGGTCGACCAAAACATGACCGCTGGTTGGAAAAACGTTCGTCATTTGTTCGTCATGACAATGCTCTCTTGGATATTGACCATTCCTGTTCTCGTCTTGGCTTACCTTCCGCAATCTGGAAAGCGGATGATTTCGTACGGATATGCATCATTATCGCTGGCGACACTCGTCCAAATATTCGTTGCTGGCCCTTTTTACCGCGAGGCGTTGAGTCCGCTGATCAAGTCAGGGGCCATCAATATGGAGTTCCTGGTTGTGCTCAGCACCACTACAGCATACATCTTCTCCATCGTGTCATTTGCCCTTTTGGTACGCGGACATCCACTGTCGACAGGGCAGTTCTTCGAGACGAGCACTTTGCTTGTGACTCTTATCATGGTCGGCCGCTTCCTTGCCGCTTTTGCACAGCACAAGGCTGTCGCGTCGGTTTCCAAGATCAAGTCGCTCCAATCCCATACCGCGCTTCTTGTTGACGAGGACGGAGGCAACGAGAAGGAGATTGACGCACGACTACTCCAACATGTGGACTACTTCAAGGTTATTCCGGGTGCTAAAATTCCCACCGACGGCATTGTTGTCGAAGGTGATTCGGAAGTGGACGAGTCCATGATCACCGGCGAGTCGCGACCAGTTGTCAAGACCGAAGGATCTGAGGTGATTGCAGGGACAGTCAACGGCTCAGGAGCTCTTCGCGCACGGCTTACGACTGTTCCCGGTAACAACACCATCAGCGTCATCATGACCATGGTGCACAAGGCAAAGGTGGCCAAAACGAAGATCGAGGGTATTGCGGACCGCGTTGCCGGTTATCTCGTCCGCGCAGTTCTTTGTCTGACAGGCATCACCCTAATCATATGGTGCGTTGTTGGTGTCAAGGTACACAAACTACGCGCTGCCGAGGCCATCGTTCAAGCGCTCACTTATGCCATTACTGTTCTCATTGTCTCCTGTCCTTGTGCTATCGGACTAGCAGTCCCAATGGTCAACACCATGGTAAGCGGGTTGGCAGGAGACCGAGGGATTCTGTTCAAGTCATTAGGTGCCGTGGAGATTGCTCGCACAACGTCCCACGTCGTGCTTGACAAGACAGGCACTCTCACCAAGGGGGAACTCGACGTCCATGATGTGCGTTTCATGGAGAGTGACTCCAATACCTCCAAGTCCCTACTACTTGGGTTGCTGCATGACATCAAGCATCCAGTTGCCGCATCCGTTTCTGCCTATCTCCTCTTTATGGGAGTAAGAGTAACCCCTGAAGTTATTACTCACCAGAAAGCCCTTCCAGGCAGAGGGGTCGAAGGTCACTCACCATCCGGCCAAGTTCTCCGAGCAGGAAATTCGCGCTGGCTAGGTCTCGAGTCCGACCCATCTGTCCACCACATCCTCTCACAGGGTTATACAGCCTTCTGCTTCACCATCGACGGTTCCCTAGCTGCCATATTTGGCCTCCACGACACCCTCCGCCCCGAGGCACCATCAGTCATCGCCCAGCTGCGGCAGCGCGGCATCTCCATCCACGTCATCTCCGGCGACGACGACCTCGCCGTCCGCTCCATCGCCCGCCAGCTTGACATACCCGAGCACAACATCCGCTCCCGCTGTAAACCCGAAGAAAAAGAAGCCTACATCAAGCACCTCCTCGTCCCACCACCGGCCCGTACCCGCTCCTTCCTCGGCATCCAGCTCAACCCAAAACCCAGAAAACCCCCCACCGTCCTCTTCTGCGGCGACGGCACCAACGACGCCATCGCCCTCGCCCGCGCCACCATCGGCGTTCACATGGCCGAATCCAACGGCCAAGCGACGGACGTGGCCGAGGCCGCCGCGGATGTAGTCCTCATTCGGTCTAACCTGACTGGAATTATGACGCTTATCGAGATGAGCGAAAAAGCGATGCACAGGATCAAGTTCAACTTTGGCTGGAGCTTTGTGTATAATGTGTTTGCGATCTTGCTGGCCGGAGGACTGTTTGAGTTTGTGGGAGGGGGCGTCAGGATACCGCCGCAGTATGCGGGGTTGGGGGAGTTGGTGAGTATTTTGCCGGTTTTGGGGGGGAGTTTGACGCTGAGGTGGGCGAGGTTTGCGGGGGATGTGACTGATATCCGGGAGGGGGGTGTGAGAGGGGAGGATGGGGAGAGTGAGAGGGAGAGTGGAAGGAGAGATCGGCTTGGGGTGTGGATGCAATGGGTAAAGAGTTGAGATTTTTCTCATGGGAAGATGAGGTTTGATGGTGTTTTGGATACATGGAGGGGACAAAGTAAGAGAAAGGGCGTCGCTGCCCAGGTGGGTTCAGGTTGGTTGGGATGCATCACGTTTGGGTATGAACTCGGTCTTTACTGGTATGGACTCTTTAACAGATATCACTAGAAGGCATGCGATAATGAACAGGTATTTATCGGTGCGTCAGCCCAGTCCCTCGTTTATTGATTATATCTGCTGCTTCTTCCCGTTTAGTCTATTATTCTTTCAAACATGGAAAGCGATACGGGCGAGTGAACCGCAGGAGGGGCATTGAACAGTCCAGTCCGCCAACCGGAAGCGAAACGACAAAAGTCAGGAGAGAGACACTCCAGGGGGAAGGAGCCATCGCAGCCCGCCGATCAAGCAGCAATCAATGGCTACCACCAACCCCAGCGGCAGGACCTTCACAAGTTCAGACACCTTCCAACACCTCCAGCAACTTGCATGGTAGTGTACTGAAACCAGAAAATGCATGCTGTTTTTGTAGTAGGTCTGCAGCTGGTCCGACTTCGCTGAGAGATGGATTCTTCCTGGATGCTGTTGTTGAGCTACTAGTGAGGAGACGGTCAGGAAAAGCTGTCGAGGCTCTCTCTCAAGACGTGAGTGAGTACTCGATTTGCGTTCCTAACAATAAGTTCTCTCACTATTGGACACACATGCTGACGGCAACAATGTCAGGGCAACACGTCTAATTCGCAGATCGCCATAACAGCTTATCAACTTATCGGTTTCTTCACACTTGGGTGGTTACCCAGTCCATGCTGGCAGACCCATCAGACCAAACAATGTCTCTCGCCTATGGAGCTAAGACATGGCATGTTGACCCTACTAGACTTGGTGGCCACGGCCATAGGAACCTCCTCCACTTCCAGAGAAACTTCCATAGCCGCTGTCACGAGCGTTAGTAGTGCCGTAACCAGCACCGGCACCGGCACCGGCACCGGCACCAGCACCAGCATAGCCTCCAGAGGCACTTCCCATGCCCATACCCGAGTACACATACTCTCCAGCACCGCCAGCACCGCCAGAAGAGCCAGAACCGCCGCCACTTCCGCTGTACATGCCATAGACGTTCCCTGCACCAGCACCAGAGTAACCACGACCACGACCACCAGAAGAAGGAGGCAACCCCGGCTCAATATCCTGAATAATCCGCGCCATTCGTTCGCGGTACCACTTCCTTCTGTGGTCGGCGCCCCCGACACGATCCGCCTGGCTGTGGCTGTTGGAATCATCGTCCGTGGTGGTCAGGTAAGAGTGATCAGCGTGGTGATTGTGGGCGTGGGCGCCCGACTGAGAGTGGGAGTTGGAAGAGATTCGCATGATGATATTGTCTTGGACGTAAGTGGTTACGCGCTCTTTGGGTTCTCTGATGGGGGCGCGGAGGGAGTGGAGGGAGTGCCGCTCGCGGTGGTGGTGGGATGGGTGGTCGCCGTGGTTGCCGCGGATGGGGAGGTTAACGGTGGAGGAGGTAGCACCGGGAACTGGACCGGCAGCAGGAGCGGCGGGGACGTGAGTGTAATTGTCATACATGCCCTCATCATCATCATCATCATCATCGTCATCATCATCATCATCGCCACTCGGAGCACGGCTAGCGGTGGTTAGACCAAGGTCATCATGGCCAGTAGTGGTGCGCTTGGCAGCATCAGCGCGCTCCTCCTGGAGAATGCGTCTGGCTTTGGCAGTTGTCTCAAGACGGCGAACGAGATTACCACCCACACCCAAAGGGCGGCCTGGGCCGCCGCCGACCGTGGTGGAAACGAGGTGCTCATTGCGATGTTGGCGGTAGAGATCCTGAGGGTTTTCGAGGCGCTGGGCGCCGTGGAGGAGATCATGGGTGCTCGCGCGGATGATGCCTCTGGTGTTGGTCGGACCATCGAGGTGAGTGGTGGAACGGTCGGAGGACTTGTAGGAGGAGGTAGTGGTGGTGATGGGGATGTAGCGGGGGCTGTTTGGAAGGTGAGGAGGTTAGTTGGTGTTTTTGGTGTTTTTGGTGTTGTTGAGGGGGGTCTGCGTTGAGGGTGAAGAGGGAGGGTTTGAAGAAGGGAGGAGGTGATGAGGTGAAAAGGTTGATGACTTGGGGTAAAGAAGTTGAGCTGGGGAGTTGAGGGGAGGGTTTGAAGTTGAGTGAAGATGTGGCGTAGAAGTGACTGCTGAAGTGGAAGTTCGAACCAAGTGAAGTTAGGTGTGACGCTGAAGAAGTATGAAATGGGACTGAAGCTAGGAAGCAACGTCGAGATGAATGAAAGCAACCAAGTGGAGCAGTTGATGGGTGGTTGTACAGTGTTAGGTAGTAGGGAGTGATGTGCCTGTCAGCCTGACATTGGGGGCCAAATCGATCGAACGGTTGTCAGACTGGTGCCAGGATAGGGGTGATGACAAGGACAAGGTCGCATGCGAGTCTTCGGACAAAGTGCAGAGGTAAAGTCCTGAGGCATAGAAGCAACACACTTTGTAAAGAGCGAGACATAAAGCTTGGAAAGTAAAACATAAGAGAGAGCTTGGTGTCACCTTTCACTGGTCATTTTCTTCTGTTCGTGGCTGTCGGTTTCAGAGAGGCACATGTTGTTTTAGTGTTGGAGATTGATGTTGAAGATGTTGTCGTTGTTGACTTGTAATCGTCTGGTTGTAGCTTCGTCGATGATGGAAAACAATGTTGTTGTTGACAACAAAGGTGAAGAGTGAAGCCATCGAGGTGGGTAGGACGAGATCATTTATATGTGTTTTCGACCGGACAATAGAGGCATGCGGATTCCGAAAACAACCTTGGAAAAGCTGCGAACTATCATGCAAGAACTCGACAGCAGCGTCATGGGTTCATGATTCCAGGCAAGCATGCCCAAAAGTCCCGAATTGGTTGCCAAGAAAACCTGTAGGCCTCATCGTCGAGAGTCCTAACTCCTAAATCCAGGTCTCTAGTATACTGACAATCAAAAAATACTGTAGTCCTTCTCGTGTGTATGCCTAGCAGTATGGTTCTCGCTACTCTCGACTGCACGGTTCCGTAATTACGGTGTTGACTATTGGTATTGGATGAGGGACAGTGCGAGTGACTATTCTAGTGTGTGGCATTTTGATGATCTCCGTCACCTCGAAGGTGGTTATATCTAATTCACATCGAACCAATCCCGAGAAAGGGGGTCGAAGGGGGTTCGAAGGAGGGCAGAAAGGAGGCCAGAAAGGAGGCCAGAAAAATATGCAAGAAAGTCAGATCCAGAAGAGCAATAGGTGGATCTCTCGGAACATGCCTGAGAACGGAGATGCAAAGAATTCCTAAAACGAAGACGGTGCCGGAAGAGGCGCTTGATCCTTGGACAGACGTGTGGTAGAGCACTGTGAACCCTTGTGCTTTCAACGTTCAGCTTGTGCCTACCCATGTCTGCCATGACACTGTTTGCCAGCCACCTGAGCGTTTCATGATATCTTCCGCTACCCTAGAGCCCCCCTCTACGCTCTACGTGCGTACATGTATTCCACCCCATCAGATCCCCGTGGGTGCTTGTGGTGGGTGGCCGCCGTTATAACTGGCGCTCGTCACAATACCTCATTGGTCTGGCGTCTGAAGGATCCGGGTCACACATGTAAAGTATATCCAACCCTGGTTCGCTCGTTAGCGCGGATGTTGACTGCGGACTTCACGTAACTCGGCCACTCACTCATGAAATGTTATCAGACAAAAGGGACATTAAGTAAAGCAGGTAAAAGTCTCTTCCTTAGCGAAACTTTTCGTTTCTAACGTTCGCAATATTACTTTCCTGGGACTTTCAGAAAACTTATCCCCTGAATCCGAGCAACTGGTGCTCTCAGTGTTTACACTGTGTTCCATGCTTCCGGTAACGAAAATGTAACGTGGGGAATGTGCTCGTCTCCCCTAGCTGAGCTGGGCGGTGGTCCTTTATGGACGTCCTCATTCGCCCATGAGGTGTGCAAGAAAAGAACTTTACATTCCACATGGTGTGCTCGAGGGCCGGATCGTGCAAAGTTCCATCACCAAGCCCCCGTGCCCCCGCCCGTTGAAACGCCACCTCTTGAAAATATTACCTCTACCTGGTTGTGCAAGACGTTCCTGAACCACTTGTCCCGTGTTGATGAACAACTCACCACACCACCTTCTCTAGAACGCAAAACCCCCTCTTTCTGTGGAGGACCACAGGTGATGAATTTCACGGTCATTCGTTGAACTTGCGAGCTCGCCGGTTAAACTCGACCTCCACAACGCTTGCCAAACGGATGAGGCGTCGACGGGTGCCTCTTTTGGGCTTTCCTGGCTGTCCAAGTGATCGACACTCGAAAGTGGTACGCGGCCCTCAAGTCCAAGCCCCGTCGAAATCCTCCCTTGACCCCCACCATTCCGTCCCCGCCGTCACGTTGCTCTCATCGGAGATCAAAATGATGTTCAAGCCACTCAAGGATATCCTGGTGTCCCGCCAGCCCTATAGGTGGGTAGGAGCTCTTGGCCTTTGACGATGTTGTCTCAAGACGGGAAAATTATTCCTGAGGAAAGGAGTGCTTCATCTTGTTGAGTTGAAGACAGGTCAGGTATCAAGTCAGTCTTTCCTTCCGACCCACGAAACCCCCAGAACGTACCTACGACATCTGCATTACACAGTCGTCACATACCTGTCTAACAGCAACTGACACCGAAAACCGAATACTACCTCGTGCAGTCCCAGGGTTGCAAGCAAGAACTGCTAGGCAAACACCTGCACTCCTAGGTCTACAATTCCGCAGAGGCGCAGGGCGTTTTGCCAGTCAACACTCTCGTCACCCAGCCATGCCGCATGAACACCACTGCTGGTCGAAATATCTCCCGTGTTCACTTTATCTTCCCGCATGGTGTGCACCCTTTATCATTTGAGCGGCAGCAGGCTCTCGGCAAGGCAGAATAGCCGTCATCTACCTCTTACTACCCCGATTCGCCAGGGTACCTCGAAAATGTAGCAAACCGCAAACTGCCGCCGCCATGCTTTCCAATCTCGAACGCCTGGACCTTTCTTTCCTTTCCCTTTCCCCTCTCCCATGGATGAGTCCAGACCATCCCGTATACAGACAAGCCATTATCACAAGGAATCTGGAACTCCTCAACTTAAGCATCGACGCAAGCCTCATGCGAGCCTTCGGAGCCTAACGAAGTGTTTGAAAGTCCACACTAGTGAACATTGCCCTGCCATCCCTACACCCATCCTCAAGCCATCCAAGCTGCCCACATCAACATGCGGCGCCAACCGCCTCCCCACCTGCATGACTATTGAATCCAGAAAACCGGTCATTGGGTCTCGTTGCTCCAGAGAGTGTCCTCCAAAGTGCCTCTTTTCCCCCACTACATTCGCATTCTCGCAGCGTACACCAACTACATGGACCTCCACCCACCCAAGTACTCTACCTACATGCCCCCAGCCACCTTTTCTCATTTCCACCTTCATCACATACCTGGCGTATGTGGTGGTCCCCATGATTCGTTGAGGGACGAAGCAAGAACCGGGCCGTTTATCCTCTTCTGACGATTTTAGGTACCTATGTAGAAAGCGTGGCACAGTGGTGAACAAAATGATCCATTACCCGCTCCATGTCCCCCGTCCCCCGTCCCCCGACCCCTGACGCCTCGACGACGCCGTCATTAGCGAACTCGACGGTGATTGCAGAAAGCATGCACGAACTGAGACATGCATCGCGGAGTACAGTAGTGTAGCAGGTCACAGCCGCGCGGGAGAAAACGCATCGGACACGGGAGCGGACGGTTGGAGGAAGTGGATGCGAACCACCCGAGCGGCCGAACCATAGCATGGAAACACGGGGCCGAAGAAGGTAATAATTGTTTCCTTTTCTCTCTTGCGAGCGCGTTAATTCCACGCCTATTGTTCTCATTCGACTCCTTTTGGCAAGGGAAAGGATCTTGATAAGGTCTTTGTCATGATGTTTGAACACAGGAACAAGCGGGGTCAAACTTTCAACAGACCAGCCGGTGCATGGGACATATGCCCGGCGTCGAAGGTCAAATCTCACTCGCCGGAGATATCTGATATCTCCTCCTTCTAGATCCGGGCATATTTTGCCAGAGGGTATGCCTCCGAATGCCTTCTTCCCCATAGAGGACCAAGGCACACCGGTCGAAGAATGTCCAATCGTTTGCTTCTGATATTCGGGTTTAGTTGGGTCTATTCTCGTGTAGTACACTTCCTGATTGACTGACACCACTTCGCGATAACTGGCGAGTAAACAAAGGAGCACATGTCGGCGCTAGCGTAAAGGCAATCCATCTCATGCTAATAATCCTCTGAGAACTCAAATTCAATCCAGTCGAGAGCAAGAACAGTTGGACACACAAACGAATCTGCTCCCTCCACACGCACACTCCTCGCTTACAACTCTGATCTCTTGTCCTCTTCGTCAATCTCACCAGCCCACCTGCCACACTGAGGCTCTCCATCGGTTGCGCAAGTTGGGGGCCAAAAGCGGCCGCTCGCCAAGCAGTGAGTGCCCACTGCCCGCTGGGCTTACCATCGGGCGCGACACAAAGATCATGTCACCCGCGTAGCCGAGCTTCATTCCGTTCGAGTAAATCGCCTTATATCAATAAGATAGGTAGAAGTACCTCTTGAGACAGCCTTACCAGGCTCTCTCCTCGCTGACTGCCAGGCATACAATGGGTACCTAGTACCCGCCTCTTGCGGTTGTCACTTCCTTCTCTTTTCAAGTCTGTCAGTACCTCTACATATTTCCGCTCCTTCTTACCTGTCCCCTTTTCTCACCCTTCACCTCTCCCATACCCTCCCTTTTTTCTCACTTCTCCAATTCCTTCCCCGCAAACCGCACCTTCATCCCGCCCAAATCAAACACGACAAACTGCGCCTTAAGCACCACATCCCCAAAGATACTAAACCCAACATCCTCGCTGCTCTGCATCCCGCCGTAGCACCAGGTCGCGTTCACCTCGCCGTAGTTCATGTACCGGCCGGGCACTGTGCCTTTGTAGTAGAACCCTTCCCCCCCTTCCACGTCTGGTCCGATATCAAGCTTGGGCTCGGCTTTGGAATCAGAGACAGTGGTGTTTGTGTTTGGGGCGGCAGACCCAAGAAAGAAAGACCAATCGGGCAGAGAAGAGGTGTAAGCGCAGGGAAAGAGGTAGCCGGCCCATTGGCGAGAATAGGAGGCGCGAGGGATGGTGGAGTAGTAATCGGATACGATCCGGTCGGGGAGGAGCAGGAGCGTGGTGCCGGTGTCGGCTATGGTGGTGAAGGGGTAGGAGATTCGTTGGCCTGTGGTGTGGCTTTTGGTGGCTCTTCGGGGGATGATGGTTGAGTTTGTGGTTTCGAGGAGGGTGTTTTTTGGGTCTTGGTCCTGGGCGTCTTGGTCTGACGAAGTTGTGGCAGGGCTCGTCGAGGCCTTGGGTTGATCTGGCTGGATGCTGGTTGTTGACTTCTGCTGCTCACTGTCCAGATTCTCCTCGGTTTGAGCAGGTTCCATCACTTCAGACTCCTCCTCCTCCTCCTCCTCCTCCTCCTTCACCCCATCCACTTGAACATCCTCCTCACTCCCAACCAAATACCCCCCCACCTCAAACTCCCAAAAGATGCCATCCTCCTTAACATCCACATACCTCACCTCCCCCACATACTCCGTCTCATTCACAAACCCAAACCCATAGCTCCCCGCGGCATTATCTCTCAAATTCGCCGTAAACACCGGCTCCCTCAACTGGCCCATAACATTATCCATAAACGTCAAGATCTTTATTCCGATTTTATCCTCCACATCCTTAATGCTCTCACTAACCGTATTCCCCGCCGACATGCCCAAGCCCATGATGCCGCTGACGTACGGGTCCGTAGTGAAGTCCCATGAGATGGAAGTGGCGGATTGCACGACTTGCGCAGGGAAGGACAGCGTGTCGTCGATGGAGACGCGGTCTTGGTAGACGATGCCGTGGGCGCCGGAGCCGTCGGCGTAGGTGATGCGCCAGTTGAGGTCGGGGATCAGGACCGGGGTGTTGGAGGTGTGCGGGTCGTAGATGGCGTGGCCGCGGGTTTGGTAGCGGGGAGTGTCGGTGGAGACTACCCAGCTGTTTGTTGGTCTGCGTTAGTCATGGTGTCTTTTTTTTTTTTTCGTGGAGAGTTAAAGGAGAAAGGGGGGGGGGGGGGCGGCCGGTAGATAGGCTTACAAGTCGGCAGAGCCGGTGTCGATGTTCATCCACACCGTTTGGGGRGGTGTGCCGATCTCGACGGGTGAGATGTACTCGTAGTTGCCGGGAGGGGGGATGGCTGCGGTTGTGGCGGTGATGTCGCCTCCTGTTGACAAGCTTGTTAGCCCTGCTTCTGCGTCATAGGAGGCAGTAAAGTAGTACTCTTCTCAAGCTCTGCCTGGTATTCACGAAAAGCCGGATTTAGCTTCATAGCCTTCTTGATCCTCGGCGAAGGCTCAACGCCGTACTTGGCGTAGGCATGAAGCAAAGCCGATAGACCATTGCGCTGTGCGGTGCTTCGTCCTTCAAGACGAGGGTTCTTGACTTGGCGAATGGTGAAGGTCTTCCCTTCTTCCTCTTTGCGCCCCTTGCTATCATCCTGGCTTCCTCTCTTCCTGTGATTCGATCACAGTACTTCACTTGTATCAGCTGGGACCCCGATTTGGTGGTGTTTCGCTCCAACATCCCTGGCAAGGTGATGCTTGTGGTGATGAGTGTGTCTGCTAGGATGACCGAGTGTCGTTGATGTTTGGGCCAAGAGGAGCAGAGCGCCCAGAGAGGCGATGTTTTGTGAGTAGAGCATTGTGTTAGACTTCTCTTTGATACGGCAACTCGGCGCAACAGGTCGAAAGAGAAGTCGAGATATATCCTGGGGGCTCGAAAGGTAGTTATACCCATTCGCTCTCTGTTGGTTTTCCCATCACGCCACTATACCTCTTCGAATTCCCACGAGCACAACGTGATGCAAAGGTATGTGAATTCCAACCCATTGGCCGATCAATATCACCGAACTGGAATGTCTCCGCCCCTTCCACTTTAAATACCCAGTCCTGGTGTGAGACATTGCTGTATGGGTAGCGAATGCCATTGTGAACGAATGTTGGTGACGGGCACCACTCAAAACGTGGTCAAGGGAGGCTTTGGGAGCATGTGCCAAGGTGATATCGTCCATTGGTCGGATTTGCTGTAAAACTTGATGATTGTTTTTGAGTTTCTTTCCGACTCAGACGATCGTCTATGCGACGCATCGGAATGGACCAAGAAATCCGACGCGCAGTCTCTCTTCGGCATCAGGAACTTCCGGAATTCCTTTTCATCTTGGAACCTTGGAGCTGCACCTTCCTAACATTTCCCGTTCCGTAATCGTGGTTCAGCCCACGTTTTGAACGGCACCGACAGACAACATGTGGACGGCGAAGTGGGAAGCGTGGCGCAGGGACGGTACATGGTGAACCAGCAGTTCTCCAATGCCACAAAATCGGTACTGACGAAAAACAAAACGGCGTCCTTCAGGACTCAGCCAGCACGAGGTCTTATCATCAAGATCAAAATCGACGTTTCGTGAGGTTGAGTGGTTGTTGAAAGGAGGTAGGTGATCTGTTTTGGTGACGATGTTGTTGTTTGGTTGCCAGCGGCAGGACTCCGCACCGCAGGCCAAGACACTCGGACGCAGCCAAAAAAGCAAGCGGCATCCACTCGTGCAGGAAAACCCACAAGCAAAAAAAACTGCAAAAAAGATTGCTAGAAGGGCTCAGCCAGGGTTCGAACCTGGGACCACTTGCACCCAAAGCAAGTATGCTACCACTACACCACAGAGCCGCCCTTAAAGCTGTTTGTTGTAACATGGGGCTGGATTCAGTACTTATATACGGCAGGCAAATGGCTGTGAGGGAAATATGAGTCATGTCATGCCGCCAACCAACCTCCGTCCCCTCGCCGCCACTTCTTCCACTTCAAACATTCCAACACATCCATCGTCTTCAACACTCTTCAACAACACATCGTCATCAAACTGCGGGGGAATCGTCGCATATCATGAAGATCAAGTATTGATCATTCTACCAAAAACTTTTATCAAGCTAGTATTGAAACTTTTGATGACCGTCCTTTCGTCATTTCAACCCATCTGCATCATCAGTGAAAAACACAACTAACTTTTCCTTCCTACCTACCAAGCTACCATGAAGGTCCAAGATATTCCATTTTCATTTCATTTCATTCAATCCTCATTACTTTTCGTTTCGATTTTAACCATCTGCGAAAAGACAGACAGACAACCCCCCCCCTCCTTCTTCTTTTTCCTTCTTTCCTTTTTCCTTTTTCCTTTTTCCTTTTTCCTTTTTCCTTTTGGCACAATATCAACTAGCCCGTTCCTTCCCCAAACTGAGTAAACTCCTCCCTTTCCTCCTCCTCCCCGATGGACCCGATGCCGATGGTGGTGACTGCCCACGCCCATGCCCACTCCCACCACCACTCCCACCACCACTCCCACCACTACTCCCACCACTTTGGAACACCTGCCTCATCCCACTCAACCAACTACCACTAGAAGACAACGCAGCAGACTCCGAGTCGGGCGTGCCCGTAGACTCAGAAGAAGAGGAAATAGACATGGAGCTCCACACACTGCGCCTCCTCCTCCTTTGCTGCCGTTCCCGTTCCCGTTCCCGGTCTCCTTCTTGCCCCTGGTACTGATGATGATCCAGATCGGTATTGTGGCTGTTAGTGTTGGGTTTAGGGATGCCGGAGAGGGGGGGGCCGGGGAGAGTTGCTTCTTCTCGGGAGCCTGTGGGTGGGGGTTTGGGCTGTGTTAGTCTGCTGCTTGAGGACTGGACGGAAGTGGAATACAATTTGTTGCAACAAAGGACCAAAAAAGGAAGGGAAAAGAGAAAAAGAGGAAAGAACATAAGAACATACGGATATTCCCTGCTCCTCCTCGGCCGAATGATCGTCGACGATTCATGTACTCGTCGCTCATAAACTGGGGCTTCATGTGGCTCGGGGCGGAGGATCGGCGGACGATGGTTTCCTTTAGCTTCATTGTGTTTGTTGTGTTTGTTTGTGTGTATGTATCTTTTTTTTTTTTTTTTTTTTTTTTTTTTTTTTGAGAAAAAGTTGTGAGATCACTTTGTCGGTTGCAAATAGTACCCCGAGTTTCAACTTGGTGGTTGTTGCTTCCGTAATGTGATTAGGGTCGTAGGTTGTATGTGTGGATGACTCGAGATACGTATTCTTTATTGCTTACGTACGTAGTAGGTAGGTAAGGGCCGGTGAACGTAGGTATGAATCGGATACGTGTCGAGTCGCAAGAAGTTTGATGAAGCAGTAAAAGAGCAAAAGGTCAAAGGTTCAAAGGTCAAAAGGTCGGAATCTCAAAGAGCCATTATTCGTTCGGAAAAGGTGTCACGTAAGTTCTTGTCAGGGGTAAAGAAAAAATTGTAAAAGTAGAGTGTCAATCGGAAGAAACCCGGAGGGGATGTGTAGTATTGTTGATATAATATGAAAGAGTAACACCAACCGCTTCGCACTATTTCTCACTTGGACAGATCTAAAAGCAGCCTAAGAGATCCCGGTGGGCTCCACCTACGATGGAGGCCGGGGGCTAAAAGGAACGAGCACCCTATATAAACTTTTTCTTTTCCTAACTACTGTAGGTTCGGGTCGGAGCAAAGGACTGCACTACGGTGATTCTAGGCTCGTCTCCAGAAGAGGGTGATGTTATTCAGATAAGCACATGCATCGTTATTGGTCCCTTCCTTCACATGCATTTCGGAGATCGGACGACGGGACAAGAGAGAGACAGCTGGGGAAGGAGGGTCGGAGGGAAATCACAAGCCCCGTAGCGTCATTTCTCCGCAAAGCTTGATTGTTCTTGGGTGGTGTCGATCCGATCAGTGATTTGCATATGGCATATGATTCGGGAAGGGGCCCGAATGAACGGCTTCATTGGTGCTTCTGGTTGATGATGGAATGCTTTTCGGGAAATGGAGATAGTGGCAAAAACCACCGGCAATGGTTCGTACGACGCTATGGCGCCACAGTTCGTGGGAAGAAGGATGTAATGCTGATGGCTGGCTCACGTACCCTTCATGAGGTGAAGCATCCCAGAATTTGCGATCAACTAGATGTCAGTAACTTTCTCATGGCCTCGAAGGAAAGACGACAGCTTGGTTGTCGTACGAGATGTTGCCCCCATCTGCTCCACGGGCAACAAGCAGGAAAGATGCAAAAAGAAAACCCGCGACATGGAAACAAAGCACAACACCCAATTATCACGCCACCATGAATAATATCGTCTTCCATTTTTCTTTTATCTTCCAGCGACCAACTACAGGTCCCACGCCTCGCTTGCTCAGCCAGATTCGAAAGCCGAAAGAAATTCCCATAACTGAAGTCCATAAAACGAGGACTCATCCATAGGGTATATGTTAAAAAAGGCTTCCCTTTCCCAGCGCCAAAGACTCGGAAAATCAGAAAAGTAAAGATGCAACTGGCCCCCTCCAAGCAACCCGACTAATAATCGCCATTCCCTGTGAAACCAATTCCATCAAGATCCTCATCGCCCAGCATATCATAGTCCTCCGGATCAGGGTACTCTGATCCATCGCCCTCCAGCCTGGCCACATACTGCTTCATAAACTTCTTATCCGGCATCAAGCCCGCGTACATGAACGCGGTCATCAGCGCCGGGGCGCCTTCACCGGGTCTGCTCGTCATCTGCGCCTTAATATATGCGAGCTGTCTGCCCGCCATCTGCCAGACGAACTTGGGGCTCTTGCGGTAGTACAACTTGAAAGCTGTGCTGGCCCGCAAAAGAGCCCAAGTGTTCATCTCCCGATCCGCGAGGAAGGACAGCTCGAGCAACCTGATCACCTTAGAGTCATAGTTGGCTCCGGACTTGTCCATCGCTTCGGGTGTGACGGCGCACCATTTCTCATAGACCTGGTTGACGCGGACAGGGTACGAGTCGGCGCTATCTTTCATGTCCTTGTTTTTGACCAACCTGCCGTATTCCTTTTCCACCTCGCCGATGTGGTTCTCGAGGGTCGTGAGGAGTAATGCGCACGATCGCGACTTTTTGCCAAAGTCTTTGAAGAATGTGTGGTAGGCTGCGAGTTCCGGGTCCCAAAAGTGAGCGCCGTCTTCTGTGTCCTTGGCCACTTTCATAGCTTTGTGGAAGGCTTCCAGCTCCTTGTCGATCGCAGGCCTGGCGATGGAGAATTTCAGGTAGTCGATAATGTGGGTAGGCTCTCCGCGGCCGAGCCAGTTGTCGCTTTTGTACATTGGTTCAGGAAGGGACAAGGCGCCTCCAAGCAATTCCCTACGCAATTGAGCCCAGCTTGCTTCATTAAAGACGATACCTTGCTTGCTCTGATCGACGAGGTTTCCCACCAGTGAGCTAAGAATGATGGCCGGCTCGTTGCACACACTGTTATTGATGTAACAGAGCCTTTCTTTGTAGTTAGTGCACATGCCCAGGAAGTTGGGCTGCAGGGCGAAATGGAAACTCTTCTGGATCATGTCGTACGTAGCCTGCTCCTTAACCTCTGGGCCCGCGCCGCGTGAGGCCATAAGCTGTTTATATGTCGTTTTGTCCTTCTTCAGATACCTAGAAAGGTCAGGCTCCGAAGGCATCTCCGCATTGACGAACCCATCGACAATCTCCGGATCCCAGCAGACCCACGCCATATCACCATCGTAGTCTCCACCAGACAGCTTCTTAGCAAGGGGTATGTCTCCTTTAGTAGAGAAGACGATAACGTCCTTGAGACTGTGGAGCTCTGGCCTGAAGACGGCTCGAACCCGTTGGATATCACTAGGGAAATGGGCTGGAGATCGCGCCACTAGGACATCGCAGTCGGATAGGAGCGTGAAAGACTCCTCCTCATCTCTGAACTTGGACGAAAATCCGACATGAACCTCATTTTCCTCGAGCACACCCCAGAAATCGGCAATCATGTAGATATACGCTGATCGACCGACTCGGATGTTCAGCTTGGACTTCAAGGTGTCGCATTTCCGTTTCTGAAGATCCCAGGCAATGTCTTGCAAAAACTTTTGCTTCTTGGGATCAAACCCACTGTTCATCAAGTAGTTCAGTGTCTCCTCTTGACTGTCAGGGAGCCCAGCAAGAAAAGGCACGCGGCCGTGGCTAACTCGAGTTGCGCGGCTGGAATAACTCTCGTAAACCCATTGGCGAAATTCCACCGGACGATTCAAAGCATGCTTTTGCTCGCTGAACTGTCGTTGCAAATCGTTGACGAGGCGGTCACCGATTGCCTGGCGCATCTTCACCTTGTCCTTGGCCCTATCTTCCAGGACAGGTAACAGCTGCAGGTTGAGACCGGCTGACTTCAGTTCAGAAGCCACGCTCCGGACTTCGAGGGTACGTTGGTGTTTATCAGTGAAGTCGCATTCCCACTTGCGCTGAGACGGGTACGTTTCGATCCAGTCCTCATCGCCCGTGTCGTCAACGTCGATAACCCACATTCCCTTAGCCGAACCAAACCGCCCTTGAACAGCAGAGGGCACATCACCCAAACCGAGAACATCGCGTATCTTTTTGGCCACGCTTCTCGACATGCGGCCTACACCGTCATTCATCACTTCGCCTGTGCCTGAAGGTGAAAGAAGATCTGCCTTGTGGTGTCTGATCTGGTAAGGCTCCAACGTCATGATGGCATATGTCTTACTCAGACCGAGCTGGATGCGGGAGAACAGCTTGAGGTGCGGCTGCCAAGTGTTGTTGTCGAGTTGCAGTAGCCAGTCCAGCATTTGGCTGACTTTGAACTCGGTCCGTTGCTCCACAGGTTCCTCTGCTGGGACGACAGATCTCTTCTTGAACACATCAGGCCGGAACGTGATGCCAGTCTCAGCAAAGAAGTGAACTCTCTCCTTGATAATGGGTTTCGGATCCTCGGCGCGGAGGCGGAACTCCTTGAGAGGTTTCCTGTATCCGGCATCTTTGGCGAAGAAAGCGCGCCATTGGCGGCCTACAAGGGAATGCGGCTCCTTCGTGAGCCACTGGATGACTTCTTCGACCGCACCTGGTTGTTTACCAACAACCGGCGGAACACTTGGGCTAGTGCTCGTAGGCGACGGTACAAGGATCTCGAAAAACCTATCAGGACCAAACCGACGGGTGAGTCGACAGCCCTGCTCGAACATGAGCGGCTTCAGTTTCACAAGGTAAAGGGGCGCAGTAGGCGAGTTGTCCGGATTGTAGTCCAGCACAGCAGAAAGAACAACGGCACTACCTTTGCTCTCAAAGTTGCCCGTCATTGCGGTAACGAACACGTCGTTGGCCGGCTTTTCTGGGAAGGATTTACCTCGGAAAGCATCGAGCTGGTAGAGACTTTTCCAGATATCCGTGACATCGCGCGCGGTAGACCAGGAAGGGTCGTACTTCAAGCCCAAGCTCTCGTCGTCCAAATCCACTTTGCAGTGCATGAAGAGTCTGGTAACTTCCCAGGCAACAGCGAGAGGAGCCTCGTGCAACCATTTGGGGAATTTTGGCCAGATATCCTTCAGCCGAGCTGCAACAGCCGGTGCATGAACTTGAGCCTGAGGTTGGGCGTTCTGTTCGCTCCGAGCCAGTCCATTCGAGCGACTGGGCTCGGGAATTACGCCCTCGCCACCAGAACTTGGAAACGACTCGTAGTAGGTACTGAAGGATGTTTCAGCCTGGGAAGACGAAGAAAGGAGCTGGTTCTCTACGTGAGCCTTTGTTGTCCTTCCTTTGCTAGGTGACTCAACCAAGTTTCCAGCCTCAAAGACTGTGGCATCCACAGGCCGCTTCTCCCTATATTGTGAAGGAGGAGCCTCGATACTACTCTGGTTAGTATTTTGATTGTGACGGCCAGTGCTGAAGACACTCGAACCATAGGAAGTGCCTTGAGATGTAGTTAAAGAATCCCCCTGGTCCGCTCGTCTAGGGCCTGTTGCCGTGGGATCTCTCGTATTAGCATGCCGTCGAGTCGGTACCTTGTCCAAAGCGCTCGCAATAGGCACGGGCGGGACGGCGGCAGCGGCGACATTATCAGACAGCTTGCCCTTAGCCCGTTTGGTGCTTTGATTGGGATTTTCACTCTCGACAGACGGTCGTTTGGAACCGGCATTCACTGGATCGGGAAACTTTAGGGGTATCGCCGCGCCGTGAATAGGAGGACCTGTGGCAGCGCGAGAAAACGAGCGTTTGGGCGGATCAGCGAAAGTGACATTGGCAGGCTCGTCGTTCCGTTTAGTGGTGGTGGGGGTTGGGCGGCTTAGGCCGCTTGGGCCGCTTAGAGTTCTTCCAAACGTTCGACCTGGCGTGTTGTTGGGAGATGGCATAAACCTATTAAGCACCTCGAGCAACACAGTCTGCAATGCCCATTGTTGGCCCGCAGTAGCGGCGCGGGGAGGTTCCTTGGACCACGGAAGGGTATCAGGGTCGGCGTGGGCTTTGGGCACCCAGTTCGAGCTCGCAGCTTTGGCCTCGATGAAGAAGTTGGCCTCTGCCTGGTTCAGGGAGTCATCCTTGCGCCAGTAGAGAAAATTGAGGGCTCTGTATATCTTGTCATGGCGACCGAAATCCTCGTCTCCCTCGGCCAGCTCCTTGCGGCGGTGCGGGGTGAGACTTGCGTCTGCGACGCACTGGATGCCCAGGTTGTAGTCGTTATTGAGCCGGTTTATGATTTCCTCGATGGGGCTATTCCTCTTTCTAGGAGTAATAGGGTTCATTTGTGCCGTGGGAGATCGGGCCTAGAGCAGTAAACAAACGGGTTAGCGACAAGGCAGAGTAAAGGAAGACATAGAACGCGACTGTGAGATATACCTGATGTCCCGATTTGAGCTTTTTCAGAGCGGGAGCTTCTTGGGCGTGAAGGGCGACAAGTGTGGTATTGTAGCGGCTTTGCCCTCCAGGGCTTTGCGGTTGTCAGGATGAGCGACAAGTAAATCTTTGGTACTCTTGTACTTTTTGACCTCGATTAACCTATTTTCATGGAATCAATCTGGGCCATAGCCGCCGGTCTCGTTTGCTTCACGAAGTCGGGATCGAGGAGCAAAAGCAGGTGTAGCGGGGAAAGGCGAGTTGGGTTGAAATTTGGGCTGTCAAGGTGGTTTTTCGTGGTCCTGTCCGTGCAATTCGAGTGAGCATTTCCGGACGAACTTGGCGAGCTTCGTGCCGTAGTTATAATTGGCAACGCCCGGAACTGACTTCCTTTTGGGCAAACAGCTTCGTCTGATCTGGAGAGTTGCAGAAAACAGTGAAGGGAACGATCAATCGCGGTGGGATGGCTATAGAATCGCGCCGAGCCGTCGACTGTTTGGAGTGGTGTATAGTCCCAATCCAGCTCGACACGTTCCCAGATCAACGCCCAACCCGCTGGAAGGACCTGCCACAGGATTGAAAAGCCCGCTGTCGGCGCAATTGGTCACATTCAGCCCGATGTGCCGATGTTAGGTACTGCTGTATGGGTGGTGATATCACTGGTGGTGGTGAAGGGTAGCCGCCGTGGCCGCGCAGGTGTCGCAGGCTCGCGGCCTTTTCGCATGCGACGGCACCATTTTGGGAATGGCTGTATGCACCCTCTGAACGCCCATCTTATCGCGTTTACTTGCAGAAGTTGCAGGGGATGGCGGCCCTAGGAGGAGTCCACAGTAAGTGACGAGTCGCTGCTGTCAGGGTAGGTCGTTGGGGGGGGGGGGGATCGGATGGAAGACGTGAGGTCGAGGGCATGAGAAAGCATGTTTGAACGGCGGGTTCTGTGATGTGTCATCTTGGTTCCAACTTGTCGAGTTTTCGTCTGAGCACGGAGAAAGGTCTGAGATTCCAAAATTTGCTCCTTTTAATTTCTTTAAATCGTCTTCGTCACTCCCACCTCCTAGGGCCGGAACACGAACCAACCGGTCTGCTGCCTGGCGCGTCAAGAAGGAACGGCCCGCAAAGTCCAGGCAGCGGCAGGTACCTTGTCAGCATTTTGTGAGGTTCTGGTTCTCACTCCAGGATCCAAAGGCGGGGCTACAGAAAATGACTCTGACTGTGTGGGATACATACGTGCTATTACATAGTTACAGATAGCTCTCCGATATGCGGCGCATGCTCTATGCATACATATGCCTAACACATGTCAGGAACTCATACGAACGAAAAACGCTTCAACGGACAGTTTTGACTTGGGGTACATGGAGGACGGATGCTTCCGCTGCTACATTAAATCGTCTGTGACCCACTCGCCGTCATGCCATACCATTGGACAGATTCAAAGTCCGAAATGCAACCTCGACAATTTTGGACATGCACTGGGGCTTTGCGACATATCGATGTGCATGCCAACCAACACATTGCAGTTGTCACGACTTCACCGATGGATGAAACGGATATTCAGAGAGCTTTGGAACAACCTCCAATTCTCCCACTCTCTTCGAATCAGAATATCAGACGATGGTCTAAAGATGATGTCACACAGGCTTGGTTGTCTCTGTTTTCGGGAGTCAACACCAGTACACTATTGAGACTAGGCGCGTCAACGGCTAGCCATCCAATAATCCATCTCGGATCCTGTCGCCCATCTGCCGCCAACCAAGCGAGTCCGCCACTGGCACACGTTCCACTTAAGATTCCGCCAATTCCGACAAGGGCCCCTCCTATTCTGCTACTCAAAAGCTTTCTCGGCTTCTTTTATCACCCAGAGTGCCCTCCCTTCGGATTTGCATCGGTATTCCCCCCATACCTTTTCCTCTCTTTCCCGAATCCAGGGCCCGTGTCCATCAAGTCAATCCCTTCCATTTCCCTCCCAATAGCCGCGGATTCCACCATTCCAAGCCCTTGGCGCTGTGCATAGGCTCATAGGCCACTCCAACAGAGGCTACCTACACTACACTATCCTCGGATTCGCCGTCCACACTCAAGAAAGAGTGACGACTGACGACTGGTCCAGAGAGAGAGGACAAGTAAGGAACAAGTGGTCGGATGGTGGTCTGGTCGGCGGACCCCGTTCCCCGTTCCCCATTCCGGCCTTCATCCCGTCCAAGGCTTACTCCGTCTCGCCCCCGTCTCCGCCCCAGCCCCGACTTGTATAGCCCTCATATACCTTAGTCATACATATACAACAAAGGCCATGTCCATGTCCGACTCCCATGAGAGCCCCAACCTCGAGGATCTTACTCCTGAGGAGGCCAACCGCATCATCCATTCCCACCGCAAGGTTCGATATGGTAAGTGGGTCTTTGTTGGTTATTCATCCCTTCCATGTCATCATCATCAGGTACTTTATGCCCCCAACCTTTCCCCACGCTTCCCATACCCTCCCGGGTCCGGTCCCAGCAATCCGGTTCAAAAGTCCGTGACCATCACCTCAGACACTCATATACTGCTTTTCCTTACCCACCCACTTACTCACGTTAACCCCCCCTCAGGTACCGCCTGCTGGCCCTGCAGACAGAGAAAAGTAAAGTGTGACAATAAAAGCCCATGTGAAAACTGTGTCAAGCGGGAACACCCACAGCTCTGTTCCTACAAACCCAACAAGTCAGCATCCGGCAAACTGTCATCGGTTCCCCCTGATCTCTCTCACTCCAAGAAGAGGCCGCACTCGCCAGACGCTCAGGAAGGCCGGAGCTTGAGCCATGAGGCCCGTGAATCAATAAGAACATACGGTGTGTCATACAACTCCCCCTTTTTTTTGTAAGGTGGGTGGTCACATCTAACCATTCTGTTAGAGCCCGAAGCCGTGGAGATCACCCGTTATGTTGGCCAGAATAGCATTCCTGCTCTTCTAAGGGAACAAACCGCAACCGATGAACCACAAGACGCAAACTTTATACGCGCCGACATGCGTTCCCTACTGGGGCTCGATAACTCGGCCCCCTTTCCGCTCATGTCCTCACGCCACTTGGACAGGCTAACGTCCGATATCTCTTCCGAACTGCCTTCCGATCGGGAGGTCATGAAGTGCGCATTTTTACCCTCCCTCAGGACAGAAACATAGACTCACATCCTTTAGACTTTTCCGAACCTACAAGGAAATACCCCAACCATTCTGGGGCTTCGTTATCGACATTGACGACCTCGAGTCCCGGTTAATGATCTATCTCGAAGATAGAGCAAAGAACGCCAGGGCCGCTAAAAAGACAACAAAGCCTGTTTCTGCATCATGGCTCGCCATCCTCTTCGCCGTTCTCGCAGTCGGCTCCCAGTACCACGAAACCCCATACCATATTCGAACCCGAGATGCCCAAAAATACCTACAAATCTCGTTCCACTTTCTCAGGCTCGGTAACTTTTTGTTAAGGTATGTTTAGCGTCCTTCCCATGTCAGCCCCTTGGTTCCGCTAACTATGTTTAGGCCGAATCTTGACTCGATACAGGCCCTGCTGATGACAAGCTTCGTATTACTCAATGACATGAAAGCGGAAGCTTCCTGGGCTTTGCTTGGACTTACATGTCGACTGGCACAGTCTCTTGGCCTCCACCGTCCACAGATTCTTGACGGCCGTCAGTCGCCCGAAATTGTGAAGAAGGAGATGTCTAGGAGGAAGCTTTGGTAAGATTGATCATCCTATAAGGGACACCCGTAACTCAATACTGACTTTCTCCACAGGTGGACTTGCGTCTGGCACGATACACTCACATCATTATCCTTTGACCGATATCCAATGACACATATTGCCTGTTGTCCTATTCCCCTTTCACCGACCGCCGAGACAGATGGGTGGTCTTATCTCGAGGCCATGTACCACCTCTGTCAAATCATCTCGGACCGCCTAAACCCCGACGCAGCAGCCACCGCCACCTACACGCAAATCCTGACCAACTGCGCAGACGTAGAAAGCATACGAGACAAGCTCATTCCACAGCTGCGCACCAAAGACACCTGCAAATCCGCCATGGACCGCCTCCAGCACTACGCCATCAAACTCCACACCTCCTTCGTCGTCTCCGTCTGCTGCCGGCCCGCCCTCCAGCGCGAAAACAGCCAGCTCGAAAAGTCCCAAAAGAAGTACCTGGCCGATAAATGCAAGGAGAACCTAACCGAAACAGTCCGCATGTTCCTCGCCATGCACCAGCTCTCCGTGATTCCCACGCGCTCCTGGGCCTTCACCTACCACGGCCTCTCGTCGGCCGTTTTGCTGGGGATCCTCGGCGAGACCAAAGCCGACCCGGAAGTGCGCCAGCTCCAAGGCGATTTGATTTCGGCCCTGTCCGCTACGGCGGCTAAGGAGCAGACGTCGCCGCAACCTCACATCCCTCGGTCTGATCACGATATTGAGCTCTCGGGCCCGCTGTCGCGCGCGTTGACGGCGCTGAAGAATATCTATGATCATGGATCGGTCGTGGGACCGACGGGGATTAAGCGCGAGGGAAGCATTTCCGGCCCGGCGTCAGGGACACGCACGCCACTGCAGATTAACCAGCTTGCGGGGCTCCCCCCTAATGGGTATCCGTTGTATGGTCTCGGAGGAGGGGGACAGGATCAGCAGGGGAGAGGAGGAGGAGGAGGAGGAGCAGGGATGCAACAGCAGATGGGGACGACGGGGCCTTTGGATCCGCATCAGAGTGCCGCACTGGCTATGGCGGAGTTGCAGCAGCAGAATGGGGGACAGCAGATTGGGGCGGGGGCGGAGTATCAGGGAGGGTATGTCTTCTTCCTTTTCTGGTTACTCAACAGCGATTCTTGGAATGGTACTAACATGGAGAATAGGGTACCCTACAACATGCCATCACTCCCACAACCGGGTGCCGCCGGCGCCGGCCCGGGCCCGGGTGGTGTAATGCCGCAGGATATGTCGCAGTTTGATCCGGCTACTTATATGTCGCCGATGGATCTTTATGATTCCATTTTCTGGGGTTAGTCTTTTGTCTTTTTTTCTTCTTCCCTCTCCCTTTCCCTCTCTCTTCACTCTATCCGGATTTTTGCTGACGAGGTCTTGGGCGATGTGTAGAATCCCCCGACCCCTTCAACACCGGCGTAGACACGATGAATTTCGACTTTTTAGCCCATCCACCACCCGGCCAGCCACCTCAGCAGCAGTTTTATTTTTGATTTGAGGTCGCTGCGTTCCGGTCTCCGTTGTTTCCGGTTGTTGGGGGCATTTCGGGAGCATGGATGGGACTGAAAGGACGTCCGTTTGTCTTTACCGAACAAGTTGTAATCCAAGAATCGAAAAAGAATAGTGTCTGGTGTATCCGTATGTATCACCGGGGATTGTATTCGTACCGTACGTAATGGGGCTAGGTGGTGGTTTGTTGGTGTCGACCTTTGCGAGATCTCGGAAGTCGGAGATGGAACGGGATCGCCCGAGGAAGGGGGTTCGGTGCTTGGCAAAACCTTAAATCCTGTAGCGGGTGGAGTCTAAAGTCTAGAACAGTGGGTGGGGCCAAGAGAGGTGAAGAACTGTTCGGAGAGTTTTGGTCTTTGAGATTTCAAACGTTTTTTTTTCTCCGTTTCGTTGGGCACCTGGAGATGGAAGAGCTCACTTTGATTGCCGGTTTCAAGTCGTCAGGAACATGAATGTGTCAAGAACAGCGCAAACTACCTACACACGCACTAATATGGAAGAACAATACCATAAAAGGTATTTCGAACGTGGAAGACAATGTTATACTATGCTCCTGATGTTCAGATCTAGTGAATCTGTGCTTCAAACATCGTCCGGACATCTGCTTACCTGTTTGTTGGTGTTTTGCATGAGGGTTGGGGTTATCTGTTTGTGCTTGGCGGTCTGAATGGTCTCACTCACCGAGCTTCATTGTTGCTGGACTGGACCACTGCCGTAGGACCCCACTCTGTACCTCGTGCGACAACCGCTGAAACACCAACACCAACACCAACAGCAGCTCTTTCATCTGTTGACAACATTCTTCTCAAACGGCGAAGATATCAGAATGTTTGTTACGCAACGTTTGCCTATCCGTTTGACCTGCCATGTCGCGATAGCTTCTCCCTCCCCGCGATCTAACCTCACCTGCTACCTTTAGCTCGCCCAATGCAGAGCCTTGGTTCTCTCTCAAGAATCAGGGGATGAGGCTATAGCTACTGCCAGAACAGGAAGCTGAGATGGGGCACTAGTCATGGACACAACCCCCTGCTGGATAGACTCATGTGCAACCTTCTCGATCTTGCCAAGCGGCCATCTGTGATGTTGACTGCCGCTTGACGTTGAAGAGAAACACGAGATGGCATAATGCAGCGCCATGGCTGGATCACAACCTTCCGGATTAGGTCATGCCGCGATGCAGGACCGAGGGACTTGATGTAACCAACGTGCCGATCAAAACGGTACCAATCCAAGCAATCGTCCCCCGACTTGCCCTTCCCGGTTCACGGTTCCGACAAACGAACTCTGCTTGTCTGAAGTTGAACACCCTAAATGCGTCTATCCAGATGCCGAACATGGATGGAGGCCGGTTACTTGGCCCATCAAACACCTTCCCCTTCGAGCTTGACCTCGATATCGACTGCTACCTACCCCAACTATCCACTCTATCACCTACTCTACCTAGAGGTAGCTCGGACCTCACGATGTTGATGCTGATCCAGACCCTTCACCAAACCGCACCCCGGCTTTATACGCACAACGGGCAACTATAAGATGGCCGAGGACCCATCGACCACCATCGTGATCAAGACGGAGAAGGCAGCGACGGAGAACACAGCATCTGGAAGCCCACCACCACCATGAAGTCCCTCTCCATCCTCACCGCCCTCCTGGGCCTTGCCTCCGCCACCGCCATCCGCTCCGAAGCCCGGCCCCAGCGGACTTCGTACGATGGCTACAAGGTCCTCCGTGTCGCCGCCGGTGATGATGCCGCCAAGCTGAACAAGATCATCGCCGACCTCGACCTCGAGACCTGGAAGGGTGCGGCCAAGGTTGGCGGTCACGCCGACGTTGTCATCCCCCCTTCCAAGCTTGCCGCCTTCAACGCTCAGGTCGAGGGCTTCGAGACCCTCACCATGCACGAGGATCTCGGCGTCTCCATCGCCAACGAGTCCGGCTTCCAGGCCTACGCCGGCACGGCTGACCAGAGCTGGTTCAACTCGTACCACGCCTATGCCGACCACTTGACCTTCCTCAAGGATCTCGTGGCTGCCCACCCCAACCAGTCCGAGATCGTCACCTCGGGCACTTCTGTCAACGGAAACGCCATCACTGGTATCCGTTTCTGGGGTAGCGCCGGCAAGGGCGTCAAGCCGGCCATTGTGTTCCACGGTACCGTGCATGCGCGCGAGTGGATCACCACCATGGTACATATGTCAAGTCACCCTAGGTTTTAGTAGGTAAACATTGTTTGACTCACACATCTCCCAGGTCGCCGAGTACCAAGCCTGGTACCTCCTCAACAGCTACGGCTCCGACGCCACGGTCAAGTCCTTCGTCGACAAGTACGAGTTCTACATCTTCCCCGTCGTCAACCCGGACGGCTTCATCTACACCCAGACCACCACCCGCCTGTGGCGCAAGAACCGCCAGGCCAACTCGGGCTCCTCGTGCGTCGGCCGCGACATCAACCGCAACTGGCCCATCCAGTGGTCCGCCTCGGGCGGCGCCTCCACCAGCCCTTGCGCCGAGGACTACAAGGGCGCCAAGCAGAGCGATGCGCCCGAGACGACGGCGCTTGCTGCTTTCCTGAACAAGGTCAAGGCCGCGCAGGGCTTGAAGCTGTATATTGATTGGCACTCGTACTCGCAGCTTTTCATGTCTCGTATGTCGCCCTCCCCTCCCCTCCCCTCCCCTCCCCCTTCTTTATCAATCCCATTCATACCTTGATTAACACATTAAAAACAGCCTACGGCTACACCTGCTCCGCCGTCCCCGCCAAGAACACCGAATACCAGTCCCTCGCCAGGGGCGCCGTGGCCGCCATCAAGGCCGTCTACGGCACCACCTTCAACTACGGGCCCATCTGCTCCACCATCTACAAGACCACGGGCACCTCGGTCGACTATGCTTTCGACGTCACGGGCGCTGATTACTCGTTCACGCTGGAACTCAGAGATACCGGTGCCAACGGATTCGTGCTGCCTGCTGGGCAGATTCTGCCGAGTGGTGTTGAGGCGTGGGCGGGGGTGAAGTATTTGTTGGCTAATATGAAGTGAAGTAAGCGGTGGGAAGGAGAAGGGTAAGGAATGAACGGGTGGAAGGAACGGGTGGAAATGGGTAGGTGGGGAGAGAGAGCCAAGGGAATGGGTTGGGGTGGGATGGGATTGGTGTCTGTCTGGTTTGATACCTACATGCTGGCACTGGATATATACCTACCTTACTCTGTGCAAATACGCACACACCCACACCCCGGAGGCTTTCACTCATCTATCTCACTCTCGAATTTAGGCAATGCTGTCTTGAAACGGTGAATGTTTCTGTTTTCGGTTCACGGTTTTAATTATAGAGATATCTCTGTACGTCGTGGTGCAATATATATATATATATAACAAAATCAAGAAGTCGGTAAGAGTATGCCCTACTAGGAGGTTCTTCAACATAGATATGAAGTTACAAGTTACACCACGGGGCTTTTAACCCGTAGTCCAGTTACTGCTTCTAGTGTGTGAATTTTTGCGTCTCGCTGGGTTCGGTTCATAGGTGATCTTGAATTGCGGTAGTTACTATTCCCGAATTGAGATGGGATCAATAGTGGCAATGGGACGGAATGGTTCGTACATACGACGCTATAGCATTGCAGTTCACCACAAGAAAAGTGAGGCAGAGAGACCAGAAGCTTGTGTTTATGCGTTCGTATACAAAGTGTTATTAGATCAGTATTATCAACAAATTGTACCCAGTTATGGTATTCCCAGGTCAGACCACTGGCATTAAGACTCGAGAATCTCCAAAGAAACAGAAGAGCAATTCATCCCCTCAGCACCCACCCCTTCACTCCCCAAACTCAACTGCACTCCACATCCAACCCACCCCCCACCCGCACTCGTAGAATTAGCAGGCGCACAACTCAACCCCCCGTCCCTCCTCGTACACTCCAAAGCTTTATAATCCTCTTCCCAATAAGCCTTCAACGTCCCCTGCCTCAAAATCCACACCGGCCCCTCATACCCTCCCTCACCCTCTCCCTCACCACCCCCGTCACCAGTCCCATCCTCCGCACCGGCAACACCCACCGCCGCAATCCTCGGCCTCCCACTCCCATCGTTATACCCAACAGCACACAGATGTCCAGTCCCCTCAACACTAAACGGGCTTGCTTGAGACATACTGCTGGTAAAGAGCAACCCGTTGCCAACAACGTGAACGAACCAATTGTCAAAGGTACCGCCGGGCTGAGAGACACGAAGCGAGAAGGGGGTGGAGGTTTCGCCGCAGGTCAAGTCTTCGATATCTGTTGGTTTGGCTGATGTTGTAGTGGTGGACGTGGAAGTCGAAGTATTGTAATAGCCAGTGCCAGTAACCAATATTCCCGTACCAGTGCCGGTGCCGCGGACAGTTGCCGGGGCTGTTGTTGATGTTCCGTTGGACCAGGAGGCTGTGGTGTTGAGGGGGAAAGGGAAGCGGGCGGTGGTTGTTGTTGGATATGCTCCGGTTCCAGTTGTGAGTATGACGCCCGTCCCGGTCCCGGTCCCCAATGGTAGAAAGCTCGGTGATGTCCCGTTGTTCCATGATGCTGTAGTGTTTAGGGGGTAAGGGACTCTAGCGCTGGTGGTTGTTTTGACGACGCCCGTTCCTGTTGTTAGGATGACACCTGTCCCGGTACCCAGTGGTAGAAAGCTGGTTGGTGTCTCATTGTACCATGAGGCTGTACTGTTCTTGGGAATTGGAAATTTGACGCTCGCGGTTGTCTTGACCACTCCAGTGCCAGTACCTGGCAGTAATGAGCTGGTAGACGTCCCGTTATACCATGATGCAGTGCTGTTTACGGGAATCGGATATTTGGCACTCGTTGTTGCATTGAGCCAAGAGGATGAAGTTGTGATGTTCGCAGATGCTGTTGCTAGAGCTGCCGTAGAGTTTGTGTAGTGAATAACTGTAGTTTTTCCAGCTGGAGAACTGCGCGTCGACGTCGTGTTCACCGATAATGGCTCCTTCGTAGTCGTCAGAGTTGCAATGGCCACCACATGTACGGTTGGTTTGGTGGTCGACGATCTTGACGAGCTGGAAACGCTTCTCGACCCCCAGTCATTGCCTGCTCCTTTAGAAGACGAGACTCGACTCGTGAACAAAGTCGTAGGGCGTAGAGAACTTGTGCTTCCTCTGGTTCTTCCCGTATATATCGTGCTCGCAACTGTTCCTGTCCCTGTCCCATTGTGCCCTGCTGGGCTCGTGCTGTTGGCGAAGAAAGGCGGCAAGATACTGTTCGCGACCGTCCTGATAGCAGTTACTGTCTTTGTAGTGACAGGGTACGCGGCGGCTCTAGTAACTTGAGAGAACCCCAAGCAAGAACATGCCGACAAGTAGGCAGACGGTGAAGAGCATCCTGTAGCATACAGAGGTAGTGTCGCCGAAGTTGGGGTCGTAGTCACCCGCCGCCCCTGGAGAGCCTGTACGGCCAAGTAACCCAGTGCCTCCCCGGTAAAGTTATCGTATTCGACTTCTGCCCGTTTATGGTTTCCATTATGCTCGGTCTCGGAAGTGATGGGGCTCGTTCGCCCTGTTTGTCTGGTAACGGTCGCAGAGCGATGTGGTGTAAGAGTCGCGACACTCTTTGTGCTGGTCACCGTGGTCGTAGTCGTCCTCCTGCTGGGTGCTCCCGTGGGGGCAGTTTGCACAAGGAAGGACAGACAATCCGCCGTGGCATTTCTGCCAGTTGGCGCATTTCGGATGGCTGTCCGACAAACAGTTTGTCAGTGATCAAGTGTGCAGAGTCGGGAGGTTGAAACGAGACGGTTACGTCAACAGCCCGGGCATCCGCTAGCAGCTGGCAAACTTACCGCTGAGACAGCTGTCAATCGAGCACTGCGCAGCGAGAGCTTGGGCCAAGCATAGCGCTAACACAGCGAGCCAGATGCTCCTTCTTGTCATTGCAGGCGCGATCTGTCTTGTCCTTAACAACATCCGTCGACGACTCGATGAACGCGACTACCTTAAGGACAAGTCGCGTGCAATTGAGCCCTCACATCTTCCGACATATCGCTGGTTATCAGTAATTTCACATCATGGTCTTTCGCTTTTCAGCCTTGGAATTGGCAACCCATTGACAAGCCCGGAAAGCAGGTTATAAGGTGGTAGTGAACCGTTGTCGGTATTCATGTTGTTAATGACATCTTAACACGGCATCTTATACCTCCCAGGCCCCAATGGCAACTCGCTTTAGGAACAGGGGATGGATCAAATCCCTCTCTCCTCACTTTCCAGGAGACAAGGAAATAACATAATGCGGTTGACGTCGACGTCTTGGTGAACTGGAGCACAGTCAGCTATACCAGTCCTGATGAAGAAAGGGGGGAGCACCTGTGAAATGGGTTGCAGCCAACATCATCCCGCCTCGACGTGATGGGTTCGGCATCAGGTTTGTGCCTGACGATCCCGCCGTTAGGACCATCAATCAAGATCAAGCGGCATATGCAATGAGACTCGAATCATTCATGGGGAGCTGAACCCCAACGGCTATGGTGGTGCCTGAGCTCAGTCCAGTCCCATACCGACAGCAATCTTGAGGAACCATAACACACGGGTATTACAAGAAAGGGAAGGTGTATGATTCAAGCCGGCTGATGTGTTGCCCCAAATGACAACAATAGGGGTGTCATCGCCGCGCAACCGTCCGTAAACACCAAAAGCGAGCCAAAGGACTGGTCCTACTGGAAACCTATCGTGACACTACCAGCCGTGACCGCCCGCAAGCAAACCAAGTACAACCTCGGACACGGGAAAAGCTGTTTTGACCCGGTGAGGTGCTCTCGGCCCCGGTGGTGCCGTGGTCTCAAAAGTTCGACTCCGAGGATGGCAAGTACCAAAAAGGGATCCAGCAGTACGTGTCCCAAGTAGGCTTCCTACAGACCCTCGAGTTCTCCTCTTCGGGGTCGACGGTCACTATGTGTGACCTTTGGCCCACGCACCATGGACCCGAACAGATTGCATATGTTGTGTATCGCAAGCTTGCCCAAGGAATTTTGTTCACCTATAAGACACTCTTGACAGCTTGTTGAACCCAGAAACCCCCCTGGTAGGTCTCAGTCTGGCACAGTCCTCACCCCATTCACGGACGGTTTTGCTCTTCTCTTTCTACTACTATCACTTTCGTTAAGATGGAATCCGAAAATCGAGGATCCGAGATCCTCGCCATTACTTGGACGCTCACCGGTTTGGCAGCGCTATCCCTTCTTGTTAGGATAGTATGGAAGATTCGTTCCAAGAAGAAGCTATGGTGGGATGACCATGTTTGTTCTCTCTCATGGGTAAGTCCTCTCTCTCCAATGTCAACGCTCATGGCACGACTGACACTTGTGCAGTTCGTCCTCAAAACCTCCATCTTCATCATCACCATAGCCACCTCCAAAGGCCTCGGCAAACACGTCCAAGCTATCCCCGACGACAACCTCCCCGCCATCGGTCTAATCGGCAACTTCATCGGTACTCTCTCCATCCTCGCCTCGGTATGGAGCAAGACCTCGTTCGCCCTCACGCTGCTCCGGTTGCTGTCGGGTAGATGGACCAAAGACCTCCTCTGGCTCGGCGTGGCCACCATCCACGTTTTTCTGATCGTCAACGCCCTCTTCATGTGGATCAGGTGCTCGCCGGCCGCAAAGACGTGGGATGCCTATATGGAGGGGACGTGTTGGGATAATCAGGTGTATCCGCAGTATGCCATGTTTGCTGCTGGTATGTATGCCCTGTGCCAGCTTGAATGTCGCGATACTGATCGACAAGTGCAGGCTACTCCGCAGCCGTGGATTTCATCCTAGCTCTCCTACCACTAGCATTATTCTTTCAACTCCAAATGCTCCATTGGAAGGAAAAACTCGGAATTTCCCTAGCCATCGTTGTCGCCCTTGTGTATGTACCCGCTCTCCCTCCTTTCACTTATAGCAACGACTATAAACTCCCGTCTCCTAACCAACACAACCAACCAACCTCCAGCTCCGGGGCAGACGCCGTAATGAAAGCAACAGTAATTTCAGGCCTCACCTCCTCAGACTTTACTTGTACGTACCCTCCCTCACTTCTTCACCTCCTCCCTCCCTCACTTCCCAACTCCCATACTAACACAACCAAGTCAACACCGCCCCCCTAATCTACTACGCAACCGCCGAATCCGCCCTCACCATCATCGCCTCTTGCATCCTCTCTCTATCAACCCTTTCACGAGTTGTTAGCCGACCCCTAAGCGGCAGCGGCGGCGGCGGCACGGCAGGTAGTAAGTCGCCGCTGGAAAGCCAGAGTCAGTTAACGTCGGAGAACATTCCGTTGGGAGCAGCTAGTAGTGCCAGTGGTCAATCGTCGTCGGCGCCTCCGAGCTCCTCCTCCGGAATTAGGGTTGTCGGAAGAGGAGGAGGAGAGCCTGGTGGTGGTGAGGCGCCGGAGAGAAATTGGTGCTGGTATAAATTGCGGCCTGATACGAATGCTTGGCCGGGGGTTTTGATGTGAAGAGGGAGAGCAAATGATGAGCGGAGAAAGGCTAGTAGGAAATGCGGAATGGAAGAAGGAGTTTGGGTTGGTTGGCACTGCAATCCAGCAAGCACACTTCAGGAGTCATAAATCAGTTAGTTACCGTGGCGATGTTGGTTGATGGTAATCACGCCGTCTAGCAACCATGGGGATGGATGATCGGAAGAGAAAGGAACAGCCCAATCCATGAAAATGAAAATAAAAAATAGATACCATGCAGGAGTGAGTTACAACTTTACAGGTGCCGCGACCGGATGGAGCAAAAGGAAAAAAGAAAAAAGATTGGTCTCTCCCGCCGGGAATTGAACCCGGGTCTCGAGCGAATCGAACTGATGTTCAAGCTTGACAAGCTCACATACTGACCACTATACTACGGAAGATGTACAACTGTTAATCAGCTGTCGTAGTTGGTTGTTGGGAAAGGGCAGCGATTGATAGCCTTATATGCTGAACGCTAAAGGCGGCAAATATCGTCAACACCACAATATCTGGTACTTGCAGTTCGTTAAGGATACACGACGGGAAATTTTTTTTTTTTTTTTAATTCGCAAGAGCCTTATTATCATAGGAAGTGTTGCTTCTTGATTTAGACGCACTCTTGTAATCTTCGAACTGGTGAAGCACCCTGGTGGTGTGCATCGCTGATGATCATCTATCTGCACACAATGTGGCGTGGGCTCACTCGAGCTGCTGGAAAACGGGTGCACTTGCAAATACACCACATAGGTAGGACTGGTCTTTGGGTGAACAACAAGCTGATCTTGAACGAAATGGCCCTTTATGCAATGCTAAAACTATGTGAAACCAACTTTCTTTCCTATCAATCGTACATCCCCCCTCTGTACATACACTCCCCAATCACCTTTTCACCGACCCTCTAAGCCATCAAAGCAATATGCTTCAACTCCTCCTGCACCAGCTCACCGACCTTCATCGGCGGGTACGTCTTCTCCTCGCCCTCATCCCTCCCCAGATTAAACTGCTCCGCCCTCAACCTATGCGCCTCCTCCGCCAACTTGGGGATAGGAGCAAGATCATGATCCGAGTTCAGATGCCAGAAGAAGGTAGAAGAAATACGAATAAGCGGGCGGCCAGGGAACTGCTGCTTGCGCTTCTCGATGACCTCGACGGTGCGATCGTTGACCACAACCTCGTGGAAGCCGGCCTTGATCAGGCCGCCAGTGATGTGCTCGAGCTGCTTGCCGGCTTGCACCAACAAATAATTGCCGGGCGGGATCTTGACGGCGATGCGCTTGCCCGTGTTGCGGGCCCAGATGTGCAGACCCGGGTAGCGCGAGCGGCCGTGGATGGTGAGGAAATTGAGGTCGGTATGGAAGCCGGCGAGGATGGTGTCCTTTTGGCCGTACTTTTCGAGGTCAGAGGCGGTGGGGGCGAGGAGGTGGGGGCTGTTTTGGGGTGTGTTAGTCACTTGAAGTTGAAATGCAAAAGCGAGGTTGAGGTCTGGGAAACAAATGGACATACCCGTATTTGCCCTGATTCTTAAAGGTGCCGGCAGGCAAACCGAGACCAACGGCAGTCATCTCAGTGAGACCCTCGACGGCGCTCTTCATCGAGGTACCCCACTGCTCCATGGCCGGGTTCCAGCGCTCCTTGATATGTGGCGCTTGAGGAACAACATTCTCGGAGTTCAAGCCGGGGAACTTGGTCTCGTAGGGCGGCTGCTCAGCCATGCGCCAGAAGAAACGGCACTTGGGATCAGGATGGTGGCCGGAAATATCCAATGGCCTCTCCTCGGGCGCAAGGCGCTGGATGACGTTCAGACATGGCTCGTCAACGGCGCACTTGGGCTTCTCGGTGTTCTCCAGAGTGACACCAATCTGGTAGCTCAACTCGGGACGCTCATCCTTGCGGAGTTCCTCTTCGGGCTGCGCAAAGTAGTCCTCTAGGAGGTCGAGGAAGGTCTCGTTGTCCTTCTCTGCGACGCGCGAATCGTGGAGCACGAGAGCGCCGTAGGTAATAAGAGCCTTTGCGGCCTTTTCGCACTCGGCCTTGACTTCGGGGGAGTCGACGGGGTTGTGGAGGTAGACGTCGAGGTCGATGACCGGAAGGTCCATGGAAACTTCCTGGGGAACAATGCTCATGGTGAATGCGGGGGTGGGGTTGATTGCCGGCACTGCAGATGCGCTGTGATCAGGGGTTCGAGGGTTTGCGATGCGCCTAAGTCAACAACACAGAAAGTTCGATATTCAAGAAGACGAGAAGCGTGAAGGGTTTGTGGTCTTGGGTTCTCGTTGACAGACGAATGATATGTTTTCTAGATATCAGGGCCCCGATAACAATTTTTCTTCTGAGCAAGGCGTGAAAAGATTCTGGCCGCGACCATGACAAGCCCAAACAGGAAGGTCCCCCGCATAACCTGGCGATGAAGTCAAATGGTGCCTGTAACGTGCCTCTGATCTGGTAATTCTGGGCGCATCTGGGTGCAACCAACATCGCATTGGCAGCAGGCCAAGCCCAAATTCTCCGCCTGACTGCGAAGGATGAGCCCTGAATCCGGCGATATCCGCCCTCATCCGCCCATCTGGAGGTGTCTGCCTCGCCCCGGAGATATGAGCTTGAAACGAACTGGTGGGATTGGCTTTTGCCTGTTATCTGCCTGGAGCGAAGATTCACATGATACCAAAAATGGATAACCGCCGGAGAGGTAGTTTGGGAAAGGGTTGCGCCGATGGAGGTTGTTGTGTGGAAGAAGAAGACAAGAAAAAGATGGAGCCAGACAGCAATGGGCATGTGCCTCTGCAAACATGCAGTTAGACACATGGGGGAGTTTATAAGCAGACCATCCAAATGAAATTCCAACAACAACTACGACAGCTGATCACAGCTGTAAGTCTTCCGTAGTATAGTGGTCAGTATGTGAGCTTGTCAAGCTTGAACATCAGTTCGATTCGCTCGAGACCCGGGTTCAATTCCCGGCGGGAGAGACCAATCTTTTTTCTTTTTTCCTTTTTTCCTTTTTTTCTCACTCCCAACGTTTTCCAATCTGTTTTCTTCTCTTTTTTGAGGCTATATATCTTCCAGGTTTCTTGTGGTAAAGAGAAAAGTTTTCGATTTTCCTTCACGTGGTGCATCGGCTCCTATTTTTGACCGGATATTGCCTTGTTCCTCAGTCCCGTCGTAGTTCTCTTAGCTCACTTGGCTAGGTAGCAACGCCTACAACTGTGTCTAAAGTACGATTAGGCACCAAGACACACGAGGATTGCAAGGAATGAACCCCTTGCATCTCCTCTTCATAGCGCCAACTTACTATTCTGTGATTCTGGCGGCGGTTGTTTCAGTTCCTTCTTGGTATTGATGTCGGACATTCAAGGACCATCGCGCACTGACCTTCGGTTAGTTCACTCCCAAAACATCCGCTCACAACTAACTACCTACCTCACTACATAGTGTAAAGCTTTGCCTCGGCGTTCAATCTCCCCAGTGCCGAACCGAGCCGGAGCGAAGCCCCGGCGTGTCCGGGCCGGGCTGAATCTGAGAACGGAAGTGCGAGTCCAGTCCAGTACGTAATATGGTGGGTGGTGGTCCGTAGGTAATCTCACCGCCGGGGACGACAGGGCACTCACTGCGTGGTGAAACCCGGCCGGGCCTACCGTATACCAGTACGGTACGGAATAAGCTATGGGCAGATGGCGATGAACTTCCTTTCGATCCATCAAGAAAGAACCAGGAACATGTCTCTAGTGTCGATGATAGTGAAATTACCATTTCACACTAACGAACTTCCAAGTTTTCGATTGTTAGATGGTAGGTAATGATGACGCAAATGCACAATTGCCGAATGAATGTCTTGATAAAAACGATGAGATCGAGATTCTCTTTTCACGAGTACAGTACCGAGATTCTCGTGGAAGAGGAGGACCTTTTACAGTTCAATGATGCTGGGTTGATTGTTAGTGCGGTTCTTGTGACAGGGGGTCTGTCTGCAAAACAACACAGAAAAACGGCGGGACAACCACATACGTTCCAGGGCAAGAGTGTAGTAGCATCGTGGGAAATCCGCGATTTAAACTCGATCTGGCAAGCACTCACGCGAGCACATCACCAAAATTCGATGAGAGAACGGGCGGGGGGATCTCGTGGGAGATCTGCATGAACATGGGCCTGGGAATACGATGTCGATGGCAAGGCCGCAACGCAAGCTGCTGAAAATCATGGACAGACGGCGGACGGGGCGGGACTAGGAGTTGAAACTTCAGCTGCGGACGGGTGTCTACAACTGCAAGAGTGAAGATATCTCCACTGTTGGGAAATTGGGAGAACTCCACCACGTAGGACCGACCGTTTTCTTTTTGCTTCCGACGTATTTTGGGATCTTCGGTCATCGTTCCGCAACGGTTCATGCGAGTGGATTAGAAAGATGTTCGGGGAAGACGGGATGGATGAAGAGTTTTCGAAAGGCTTTCTCGAAAGAACCGATCATTCGGTCGAGCCTCGGGCGACGGGGGTGGCCGAGTGCTGTTCATCTCCCGAAGCTCTGATCGTCACCCACGAAACAGGCAAGACTTTCGTAGTGTATATAAAAGGATTGTCGTTTCTAAATCGCTTCTAGAAAGGAATAGTGTTGTAACTAAGTCTCGGCTCGCTTTCAAGATGCCTTTCCGCCCTTCCCAGGAAGAAGCTCGCGTGACGGCTGTCAGCAGTTGACAAGGACAATGCCTGCTGTCGAGCTGCAAGTTTGAAATGAAATGAACGGAGGCACGACGATGCGCGAACTAACCTCAATCCTCTGCCGGCCGGCGCAGCTGTTCGACCGTTTGGCACATGGCCGAAAAAAACGGTCAGCCTCCCCACTCACCTTTTTCCATCTTGAGCACAGCATGAAGCCATTGACCAATCATCATTGAGATGATTCAAGGGCTCGAGATCTCGAGATGAGGCTTCAACTTGGAGGGCAACACAAGTCTAATCTCCTTAGTTGTGGCACAGCAGTAGTTTGTGCTTCTGAGATACTCGTTGCCTCTTTCCTTTCGGCCCTTTATTCAAGGGACTTTGACAGCATCATTCGAATCATCGCCGAGAAGAGGCTCTTGTTGAAGACCGAGACTTTTGGATTACGAAGAAGCGGAAATTACTACTGAACGGCTTTACGGCGTACGGTACAACGGAAAACGGAGCAAGCTGAAAGTGACGGAACTTCCAGGTTGAAACTTCAAGTTCTGGACGAAGTGGAGCGGGCCTTACGAGGAGTCGGTTTTCTCGGGCACTTGGCAGTCGTGTCCCCACTGCGCAACCCCACAATTGCATGGCAGGACCCAAAGGCGCGGTCCGTGCATCTCGACGGTACCTGCGTCTGACAGTTCGCAAACTAACTCTCATTGCAGTTTAGCTTCTCCATGTTTCATTTCTTTTTTTGTTTTTGTTTTTTTTTGCCCGCCGTTTGGGAGAAGCTTCAAAGTGCCCAATGTGAGCACCAAATGTCTCGGGAAGGCTGTAGCTTCACTTCAGACTTCACGTCATCAGATGTCAAGCAGCAGAGGGTGTCTCGGCAGATACAGTGCCATATCGCAATACGACGACTGCACGTAACATACAATGGACCCAAGCTCTTCTCGAATCGGTGGACCATCACAAAATACGGTAAAGAATGGGGTACACACACTCCACTTCTCTCCGCTATCCTCCGGCTCACTGCGCCAACACCGCTCTCACGGAGGCCAGCACAAGAACATGGCAACTTCCGATCTTTGGAAACATAGCACTAGAACCATATTTTGTTTAGGCTATGGGAACGAGCATGTGTACTCCTCACTTGGTAACCTGCCGAGCAACGCAAACCACCTTGTCTCTTTGCCATCCGTTGCAACAACAACATCTGCGTACAATGTTGCTCGTGGCCTACACGCTGGAGGCGAGGACAACCATTCCCACGAGTATCAACGGCGAAGTGGTAATCTCTTTACATCTTCTCCAAAGGCCTACTGCTCTCGACGTTACTCAGCATTGTCTCTCCCTGGCCTGTCCATGAGCTGACATACGCCACACGGATATGTATCTCCATGTAGGAGAGCGAGACCCGACCCTGGCCTGCCTTTGATTTCTTTACACAACAGAAGAGGGCCTTTGAAACCAAACTAGGGCTCGCCGTTTTATGAGCGTATAGTCGAGTTCAAAGGACTAAGCCTTGGATCGGAGATGACGTCCAACCCTTCGCATCTTACAGCTCAAACCATCAAACTAGTGGATCGTGCTCTAACTCTTCTTTCAGTCAAGCGGTTTGAGAGCATCTACCTATGCTCATTATGGTAACTACCTCGTTTCTTGGCGGCTAAAAGCCAAGTGTGGCCATCACGATCCCAGCTACCAGGTTCCGTTACAAGATACGGACGGAGGGGGGGGGGTGGGGGGGGGGGGGGATCACCATGCCAGTCGGGAAGAAGTTCATCGCCCTCACTCAGCACGTCTTCAACGACGAATCTGGGAACGGTTTGCGAGGTACATTCAGAAGCGAAGCGGACAGGCGGCCGGAACCAGGCAGGCGGCATGATGAACCTGAAGTCCTGAACCAAGCTCGCCAAGCTTGTGACCCCTGCAAAAAAAAGTCTCAAGGAGCTGCTCCAAACCCATGTTTACCCACCTCCATCTCATCCCTCATCCCGAAACGACCTAACAACCCACAACTAATGGATCCACACGTAAGGCACGGCATCGAACCTGCAGCAGCCGTGCGCCCAACAACAATTCTCAGAGTCATGCAAGCGTACATACGCGAAGCGAGCGCGGTCTTTTTCTTCTTTTCAGCTCTTTCCTGTCTTCCTCGGTACTATACCTAGGGTCTGGTAATACATTTACCCAATGATGCCCACCACTCACCATCCATTTCCCCTCTCCCGTGAAGTGAAGTCTGGGACGGATCTCTCTCTTAGTCTTACCCACCTTTTTCTTTTACCAACAATGGCTTTCCACTCGTGAAGTAAGCCTTGCCTTGACTTGAGCCTTTTCTCGTTCGTTCATCAATTCATATTCAGCTTCTTTGCTTGTCTGTCATTCGTTCATCCAATCGAAAAAAGGTCCCATTACAGTCTCCAGTTTCATCCGTCCTCCGCTTCCACCGACTCCATGCCTCTTACCTCCCTTTGACCAGCCTTCCTGGTCCAGAATTCTCGAACTCTTTCCCCACCAATTCCCGGACGGATTACGGATACCTACCTGCCTACAGACGGAGTAGAGGAGCGGAAGTGAGGAGTTGACGGACATTTTACACAAAGTTTCTTCGTCATCATCGTCGTGGGGATTTTGCATGAAAGAAAACTGAAATCTTCACATACTTCCTTCCTTCCTTCCTACACTAAAAGTCACTGGTTTCCCACAACGAAGACACGCCTCGGGAACCG
The DNA here is from genome assembly GCA_009805225.1 of Neurospora sp. LNF1-1. Lineage (NCBI taxonomy): Eukaryota > Fungi > Ascomycota > Sordariomycetes > Sordariales > Sordariaceae > Neurospora > Neurospora sp. LNF1-1. The sequence continues at coordinate 210,095 of RAOM01000036.1, forward strand.
AATCGAGTGAGGGTACTTACCAAATCCGCCTCCGCTTCGATACCTGTACTTCTTCGACTTACACACCAACCGGCTGGTTACCGACCACGACCAAGAAGACACACACATACACACACACACACACGACATTCGTTAGTTAGCCTTCACATGACCAACGGCTGGCCTGGCTGTTCACTGCATTCACCGCATCTACTCCATCGATACCACAGTACACATCTCGGCTTCTGCAGCTTTTCCTCAATTAGCTACCTACTGTCCATCCACACGGCATATACGAATCCGGAAACTGAAGAGAAGGAATCCCAACCAAACGAGTCATTGTTCCCCAGCTTTCGTGTTATCCAATCCGCGTGGATCTGGTTACTGCTGGTAGCTGTTTCATAATCCCCAATTCTCCGCAATCCTCGACGGAAGCGGGTTGGTTACTAGGGAGCTAGGCTTCACACACACAGTACATTTTCCGTGATCGGGAACTCTCAAGAACGACGGGAAACTGCAGGAGAAAGAGACAGAGAAAGGGAGGCTGGGGTACTGGCTGTTGCTTGCTTGCTTGCTTCCAAGGGTATCAAAACCAGCAGCATACCGCCCTTCACACAAAGGAGGGAGACAAGTAACAAGAGTTGTTTGCTTTTCTCAAACGGAAAACGCATAGACCACATCTTGTTTTCCTCTCTTACATACTAGCTGGCCTATCGTGTCTCGTCTGCTGACCGCCGACCTCTAACTTTTTTTTTTTCTAAAGCTAAAGCTTCAAGGGCTCCTGGTTGATTGCTCTGCCCTTGCCATTGTTGAACCAACGTGTTGGGACAAGCAATCGCGAATCGAATCGAACGACGACTTTTACACACGACAAGACGGCAGGACGGGAGCGAGGGGTTAGAGCCGGGGGAGGTTACCAAAATAACCTTCTTTTTTGACTGCGTGACCCCGCGGACTCTTTTTTATCAATCAGCAAACCCGTCGGAGCCGTTCGTTCGTTCGTTCGTTCGTTCCACGTTTTTCTCCCTTCCCGAACTGCCACACGGCACGAACTACTGGGGTTAACAAACGAAAAGACGACCGAGAGCCCGAACCATAAGTGTTTCATACCCGAACCTTTTTCCTCTGAACTTTCGGTTCTTCGTCCTTTTTTCTCTTCCGCTTTTTTGTTCCACTGCCTTCACATTTCAGCATACGCAATGGCGATACCACATGTGATCCCAGCATTGCTGGGCACAGTAGCTGTCCTTGCGACTACGGCCATCTTTGTTATCCACATCATCCTGGCTCGGTCGTTAGCACAGGAGACTTCTTCGCCGGTCAAAACGACGACTATTGTTGCCGCGGTATTTGAGGGCTTGGCGCTTTTCGCAACATCTTTCCTCCTCGTCTCGGGTTGCGTGGCTTCACACTTGGTTAGGAGGTTCAATGGGGTATTGTTCGGGGTTGGACTTTTTGTGTGCTCGGTAGCTGCTGCACTATCGATTGCCACTTTGGTATTTCTCAGCAAGGATTCGGTGAAGCTACCGAAGGAGGTAGCGGGGACGAAGACGTCGGGATTTTTGATCGGAGGCTCGGTGGCATTGGGAGTTGCATTTGCGACGCAATTGCTCTTCCAGGTTCTGCACTTCATCGGTGCTCGGATGGGCGGCATGGGTTACGCAGGAGACGAGGAGAGCTCGCCAAGGCAACAAGTCAAGGCGATCCCCTATCAGCAAACAAACCCCAACACAGAGAAGGTCCGCTTTGAAGACCCGACCGTGTCGGCGCGGGCACTTCCCCGTCCAAGCTATGGACACTCGGTGGGCAACTCCCTGAGCTCGTGGCGCTCGTCGCTGTACTCGGTCATGCGCCCCGTCCCCTCAACGACCCATCTCCTAGCGAGTAACAGCCAGCACTCGCTGTCTCTGCGCATGCGCCAACCCGACTCGATCGACTCAACCGCCATGCGCGAGCACCACACCGCCTCCGTTGCCACGACTCTCGAGAACGGCTCCGTCTCCTGGGACACATCCTCTGTCGACCCTCAAAACCGGCAAACCGTCGCCGAGGCCGCCTCCGCCTGCTCTCCACCCATGCTCCCCGCTCCCTTCCTCGAGACCATCCCCGCCAGCCCCATGGCCAGCAGACAACCTAGTCCCGGACTACCTCCTACCGACAGCCAGCTAGACCTCGGCAACATCCTTCTCATCCCACCCAAGTCCATCCGTCGTCGTAGCCGCTCTTTCAGTCCCGCCTCTATGCGGTCAATGGAGCTCGCCCGGGAAGCGTTCACCCAGCACGCCACTATGTCCGAAACGCACATCAGCGAGTCGCACATCCACCCTCTCTTCCGATCTGATTCGCCCACGCCACCGGCCATTGTGTCTCCGGGCACCGTGGTTGTAGCGGCGCCCAACGGCGGGCAGGTCCTCTCAGATAAGCATAGCATCCGCACCCTAGCGAAGAAGCCAAGCGGGAGTTTTCCGGCTGTGTCGAGCCCGTTGAGCAGGCAAGGGTCGCTAGAGAGCTTTAGGACGAAGGTGACGAGGTATGAGGGCGGGAGTAGACCGGGGACGAGGGCGGAGGAGTTGAGGGAGGAGGATGAAGAGGGTTTATCTGATGACGACGAGAACGAGGAGGAAGAGGAAGAGGATGATGATAGGGATGGGGTCACGATGTCGTCGATGAAGGGGAAGGCTCCCGCTGTGAGCAGCCCATCGCCTTCACCAAGACCGTCGCTGGCTCACGATGATGAAGTGGATCGAGAAATGACGCCGCCTATTCCGGGCTGGATCCTAGATGCTGGAGCGAGGACGAGCTTCTTGGGGTATAATCAGCGGAAAAGCCAGGCGCCTACGCCTGCGCCGGCTGATGAGGAGGAGGATGGTGTTGCTGGTGCCTCCGTTCGATAACGAAACATGGCCGGCTAAAGAAAAAAAAAAAAAAAAGGTTTCCTTTGTTTGGTTTGGTTGGGGTGTATAACGGGCATCGAACGGCCGGTTGGTTGGTGTGGTTGTTTTGGATGCCTGAAACGAAGTTACGACATGAATGCTTTGGGATACCTTTCTCTTCTTTACCCTTGTCCTTTTTTTCTTCTTCTTTCCTGTTGGTTTGATCTCCGCTCAGATCGTGAGAAAGGTCGCTGTTGGGGGAGAGATACCACTTTTTTTCTTCTTTTTTTTCTTTTGTTTTTTTTTTTTTTTTAAGAAGGAGGGGGGGGGGGGGGGGGGGGGGGGAGTGGTGGTTGATTGGGGTCCGGCGTGTCTTGGATCGTGTCAAGGACTGTGTCGAGAAGGGATAAATAGACCCCGGAGCACAAGCTGTTGATAGATATGTGTAGGATTATCGAAATATGCACGCTGTACGATATAGGGGAAAACGATAGATGTTACGAAACGGTGGGAAGCTTGGTGTCCGATACTTCTCGTCAACCTCCCGGGGTAACCGACGGGTAAGAGCGCAATGGATGGAAGGGTGGTTATATCATACTGACACATGGACGGCAGTGCCAACCAATTTCGACACGATCTGAACGATATATTTGGCCAGAAAGCAGGTTTCAACAAGTGATGCTGTCGGATGGACAACGATCACGCCCGCCACCTTTTGCTGCTACATATGGGTGCTTTCCGAATGCGCACCGTTACTTTTCCACCCTGCTCCTTGCCCTGACAGCTTATAGGTGTGATAATGTCGCCTGTCACCCTCTGTAATTTGTACCAGCGAGCAATACTCTTCTTCGATGTGCTTGCTACAGGCTTACCAGACCCAGACATTACCCATTCCCCAAGTACCTTGCTCCGATTCATCGCCTCGCGGCATCCTCCCTCCCTAACCGCCTCTTTCTCCGAAATCTCTTGCCCAATCCTCATAGAACTTGAGGTTTGCCTTGCTAACGCTAGGCCGAATGGTAGCGAGACTGGTGACAAAGTCCTTCAACTCTATCGGGCGTATCTGGTCCATGGTTGTTTGTAGTAACGCCTCACCTAAAGACCGCAAAGGACCCATGGCCGCATCTTTAGCTAACGCTGTGATATCGGATCCGGAAAATCCTGCGAGGTGCACGTGCTTAGCAAAAGGTATTTGGCGGGCAACCTGGCCAGGGAGTGAACGGGTTGGCGAAGATCACGAACGGGTAGGGCGACTTACCATCGGTCATATTCACAAGCTCATTGATGTCCTCGTTGGTCAGTGTATGTTTTTGCTGACTGAGGAGCGTTTTGAACTGGATTGCTCTTGTATCAGCTTCGGGGAGTGGGATATACTGTCTCCTCACAAATCGTCTCCTTGCAGCCTCGTCGATAGCCCACGGAAGGTTCGTGGCGGCAAGCACCAAGACTCTGTTCACATCACCATCGGTGCCGTTTCCCTTTGTTCCTTTCGGTGCAGTCTCTCTGCCGGCAGCAGCTCTCTGAAGATCACTCCATTGGATGAGGAACTCCGTCTTAATCCTCATCGTGGCCTCGTGTTCCCCAGAGCCAGATCTCTGCGACAGCAGCGAGTCAATCTCATCAACAAAAATGATGCTCGGCGACAATACCTTTGCCAGCGCAAACAGTGCCCTAACAAGTTTCTCTGATTCGCCGAGGTACTTACTTGTCAGACTACTAGCAGAGATGGAGAAGAAGGTAGATTTGGACTCCGTGGCAACTGCGCGGGCCAACATAGTCTTTCCTGTTCCTGGTGGCCCAAAAAGCAGCATGCCTCTGGCCGGCTCGCGAAGACCCTTGAAGAGATCCGGCCGGAGAAAAGGATAAACTACGGTCTCTCGAAGTGCATTTTTGGCTACCTCGAGGCCGGCTATGTCACTCCAGTGAACTTCATCACCCTGAACGACGATCTCGTTCAGGATCTGTTTCGCAGCATGTTCATCGACCCCTGGAGGAAGACGGCGCAATATCTTTGCCTTTTGCTTGTTCCACTTGGCAGCTTTTGACCTTTGTTGAGCCGCCCCATCTTCGCCTTCAGATTCTGGGCTTTCGGAGTTGTGGGTTGGTGTATCGACAACTAGGGAAACCTCACTCTGCTTCAGTCTTTGTCTTAGTTGCTGTCTTGCTGTCGGCCGCCGGGGAGTTTCATATTCGGAATCCTCTGAACTTGACGAAGCTGGGGGTTGTTCGAGCCTTTTCCCCCTCGCCCGAGCGCTCGTCCGAGGTGTATCAACATCCTGTGTCGTCGCCGATCTGCCCGACGCGGGCCTTGCCGTGCTTGTTAAATAAGAAGTCCGGCTGATGGGCTTCCGTTGAGCCAGCGTTGGATCGGACATCTTTCTGTTCGATTTTCTGGTCGCTGTTACGCTTCCTCTCGCTGAGTATGAGGTGTCTTCGTCATCCGTGTTCCCCGTCGCAGGCAGAGGCCTCCTCCTTGGTGTCGGTAACGGAGCGGTTCTTAGCCGGAGTCCTTCCTCCCCTTCCAACGGCGAGCGCTCGTTGTTATCCCTCAAAGTCAATGAATTGAGTGCACTTGATGCGGCAGCAGCGCTGATGGTGAAGGAGGATTGGCGACTGTGGGTATGCTCATCAGAACGGCGGGGTGTTGATGATTCAGGAGTAGGTCGTCCATCAGGCGGTTTGGATTGGCTCCGAGGACGATCCGTGACCAATCGCCTAGTATGTGTGTCCCATTGCTGCTGGCGGCCTGCCAACGCTGGACTTTGACGTAGCCTTTCCACTGAGTAGGGAGAGCTTGCGGGCGGTACCGAACTTGTCTGATCAGTGGTGCCGGTTCCACCACTATTACCGCTTGCACTCCCTGATGGACTCGATCTTTCTCTTTTCCCAAGATAGCTCCAGGCAAGCGAGGCCGCCTTACTGGCACCGGGGCGTTCTGAAACCGAGGTTGGAGGCGTCTGGCGATGGCTAGTTTTTTTGTCTCCCAAGCGTCCGGTCCGCAAGGTTGTGCGCATGGTATGCTTCTCGGGGCTGCGTGTCCTTGACGATGTTCGCTCCTCGAGCAAAGGCCTTGACGCCGACGTTGGCGAGGTTAACACTGGTCGCGTGGACGTAAAGGGAAACTCCCCGCCTGGCGTACGTGCCTCGGCAGAAGGCCCAGGTGTAGGCATGGTTTGTTCCGAGATAGACCTGGTCCCTACAAAGGGTCGCTTGGTGGGAGCTGGTCGGGAAAGGTCTGTATAGGTCACGGCCGGGATTGTTCCGTCACCTATCCAGCCCTTGGGGGGGTCTGAGGGGTTCGGCAAGGGTGACAAACGTGACGAAGATGGTGTAGCTTCATGCTTGAGAGACTCGAGGCGCGAAAGACGGAGGGCCTCTAGGAGATCAATTCGTTCCTTGCACTGTACCTCGAGTTGCCGAAGACTGTCAACCAGCGCCTTCTCCGTCTCGGAACGTGGGGTAAAGGTTGGCAAAATTTTGTTTGTTTCCTGGTCATAGATTTGCTCGAGTGCCTGTTTCCAGCATCGCATAGCCTCATCCTCATTGCCCTAGATGACCACGCCAGGTTAGCAGATGGGTGAAAAGGGCAACGATCACGAAAACGTCATACTGACCTGGCCCTCGTAATAGACAGCAGTGGAGCATGTCAGGTAGCTCTCATCATATGTCTTTTGCAAAACTGAAGCGGCGGATCTGTTGCGCAGCATCGTAAGAAGTAAGACGTATACACATCACGGTATGTCTGTACTTTAAGATGGGCGTAGCGGGCTCCCACTCTCTGGTCAAGAACAGGATCTCAGCAGGTGCTGTGGATCGGGCTGTATAGATCTACGCGCACAGACGGCATCGCCCTTGCGAAGGGTGTCGTTTGGAAAACCGGGCGATCGCAAAACGTCCAGATGGCAGTTGCCGGATGAAATCTAACGGGGTCCCCCAAGGAAGGCTCCAGTCTACACGTATGTTGCTTGAAACGTAGAGGTAGCGTGCTTGTAGGCCACTGGAAGTCACGTACGGCGGTGCAACGTGAGGTTTGACGGAATCCATGTACGTCGTTGAGTTGCGACCGTGACGTGCCAACTTACCTTAAAAGTCACCTTGAGGTTAGTAGTGTTAGGTATAGTATCAATACAGTAGGTATAAATAGTATATGTTCCCACCACCAAACGCCTGTTCCGGTCTTGGCACGTCTTGGCACTGGGCATTTCGAATACCCTATTATCTAAGTAAAAGTATTATTTTAAGAATCGTCAAAACTGATATTTTTAATTATGGTTAATCGTTAGCATTGTAAAACTACCCGCGCTGGACCCAAAACGCTACCAAAATGAAGCTATCAAACTATACTATAACGCAATATACAAATTGTATTTAAAAAGGCATTATTCGTATAATAATCGCAAATAGTAAACCGACTGCTAATATTGTAATTACTATAGGCATTATAGAACGCTACGTTCGTAATCTTTAAAATATAACTAAATTTACAAATGAACTATTTACCCTAAATTATAATAGTTAAAATTCTAAGAAATTCTTAAAATAGGCTATAAATACATATATTAATATTAATTATTTAGATATAAATAGTATTACTAATTATTATATAGAAAGTATTCGAATTGTTAATATAGAGATTAAATTTCGACTTTGACGAAATTCGGAACTTTTTCGCTACTGAATATAATATATATGTATCCAAATGGACTATATCGAAGTATTTAAAGGAGGAACGTTAAAATAAAAAAATAAAAAAAATAAAAAGTAATTTAATAAAAGCTAAAATTGGTAATTAAATAAATATATAAAATTTCGATATTTATAGTAAAAATATTCGTTTTTTATAATAAATCGGGTATAAACCGAAGGAATGGTATTTATTATATTAATTAAGTTCCGAAAAATACTATTACTATTATTACTAATTATTTAATTTATAACTATTAGTATTATCTTCTATTTACTATAACTGTTAATAGCTTCCTTAAATTATTTATATTTAAAAATTAAATATATAGGGAAGGTTTTATTACTTAATTAGAGAATTATATATTTCCTAAAATAAACCCTTATCCCAACCGTAATAATATTTTAATAATAAATAATACTAAATAATACTATAATCCTAATATTTTAATAATATACTATAGTATAAATATTCTTTTAATATTTCCTATTATACTCCTTTGAATATAACCCAATTGAAGTATATTTTAGCGATTTTAAAAAATATTTGAAATATATTTACCGAATATAAAATAGCAATAGGATTTTAAATAAAAATTTTCCTGAATTTTTAAAGGAGGCTGCGTAGGAAATTAATACAAAGTTAGAATAAATATGAGTGTACTTTAAATATATTTAATTAAATATAGAAAGTATTAAAAAAAAAGGATTATTATAACCTTTACCCAAATAAAATAGTAAAATATACTATTAGTAATTATATTATGGAGCGTAATTTAGTAGTATTTATAAGAGTAAATTAGCGAATTTTCTTTATTTTAATACGTTCGTCTAAATATATATATTATATATATCCTATTTTAAATATCCGTAATTTAATCGCCCTTGAAAAAACTTTAAAAATTATTATTATTAAGAATTACCTAATAATACCATTTACTTACCAAAAATTAAAAAAACGTAAAAATTATACTACCGGAAAAAAAGCGGGAGCTAACCGGGTTATATAATAGCTAACCTTACCTTAAAATACGTCCGGTATAAGAAAAGAAAAGTATAAAACATTTAATATATAATTAAGAAACTTTTAAATTAAAAGTACTGACATATAAATTAAGATCCGAAAAACCGGAAGGTAGGTAAAAACCGACCGGGTTATAGAATAGCTAGCCCTATCCTAATATATATCTAATATATAAATCTTTTATTTATCTTCTTTTATTTTGTCGATTATATATTTAATTGGGTTAATATTAATATTACTGTTAATATCACTATTAATACTACTATTCGTATTATTATTATGGATATTATTATTAATAATATTATTAAAAATATTACTTTTAATATTATCTATAATAAAAAGGGTAATTAGAATAAAGGGGGAAGTTAAAGTGAAGGGGAAGGCTAATATAGAGGGGGAGGCTGACTAAAAAGTATAATAATTAATTTTACCATTAGAAATATAGTTAATTTTACCGTTAGAAGTATAATTAGGGGTACGGATTATTTTTCTACTTATACGGGGGTAAAATATAATATAAATTTCTTTAACCTATAAGTCAGGTTAGAAATTGGAGCGATTTAGGGCCTAAATAATTATTTATAATATTAAGAATATTGCTTATTAGGGCCTCTATATTATAGTAGTAGTTAATAGAGATATATGAAATATAATCGATTACATTAATAAATTTCTTCAGTATATTAATATATAATTAAGTAATTTACTCGGCTATAATGAGAACGCTACGTAGGAAGGCAATATTATAACGAATAATAGTTAATTCGCTAATAATAATAATCGGAGCAAAGAAGAGAATAAATATTTTACGCTTTTTAGATAGAAAAAAGATTTTATTATCGAAAGTAGCGTTAAATAATATTAGTAAACGAATACTAATAGGAATATAAAGGTTATTAATAGCCGAATTCTATTCGGTAATAATTTTATTTATATTTTTATAGTAAGTATTAAATATTTCGACGTCCGAGACGGAAGCGTTACGGAAGCGAATAGCCGCCTGGACGAATTTATAACTAATATTAATTAAATTACCCTTAAAATTTTATTCGCTAAGGTAATTTATAATATAGTAACGGTAAGTATTCTAAATTCTAATTTATAAATATTAGAATAGAAATAAATACGGGAATCGAATAGAATATATATTGAAATTTTAAAAGTAACGAGCCTCGTTGTAACTACTATAAAATTTATCGAAGGTTACTATAATAACGCTGAATATCTTCTTATATAATTATTTAATATATTTAGTATACTACTTCTTATTATTAGATATAGTAAAATAGGCGGTCTTTATGGTATCCTTCTCTTTATCGCTCTTTTTCTTTAATTTCTTTATATATTCCTCCTTATTTTTTTTTCTGGTTACCCAACTTAATTTCGCGCAAATAAATTAAGCCGCCAACGGGGTAAAGTATTTAAGAGGTATTATATTTTATCGATAATATAATACGTATATTTAATAGTTAGATTATTAAAAGGTACTTAAAGGGTAGCCGAAGGGTAGCTGAAGGAAGGAACGTAGGAAAGTAATAGGGAAAATTCGGAAAAGTTAAGCAAAATAAGTAAAAGAAGAAGAAAAGGGAAAAGAAAAGAATATATGGGAAATTATCTTATAAATAGAGGGTATATTATTATTTAATTATATTTATATAGAAATAGCGAAATAAAAGTAAAAGTAAGGGGTATAATTTATAATTTAATTACGTAATTATATTGCGGGCGGGTAAATAAATAGTTAATTAATTTAATTTAAAGTAATCATGATAATATTATAAGTAAATAAGTATATAACAATTCTATTCTATTTAACGAATATATAGAATAAAATTATAATAGTATATTATAAAGCGGAAAGAGGTTAAAATTAAATATTATTACGAACGAGAAATGTATTAAAAATACTAATAAAATATTATTATTTGTTTTTTATATATTCTTTCGTTTTTTGATACATAATTAACTATTTTTATAATATTTATTACATTATTCATATTCGAATTAACGAATATATATTATATTATTTATATTCGTTTAAGCAAGTGGGCTAATATTATACGAATTATACTAGCGCTTCAATAGTAATTATATTATTGATTCCTAAATTCTAAATAATTATTAGCATTTAATTATTAAAATTAGGAAATAGAAAACTAATATTTACTTACACCGGGAGGGAAAAATAGTATTTCTGTTACTTTGTTAATAAAATTATTATACGTAATAAAGAATTATTTAAATAATTAACGGATAATTTAATATAAAACCGATAAATAATGTATTTATATAAAGAATTCTATATTAATATCTTTTAACCTATAGAAGGAATGTAGCGCTTTAAGTTCGGGGTTAATATATAATATTAATTATAAATTATTCTATATACGCTTTATTACTTTTATTTTGCTAGTCCGACTAATATAATACTATTAGTAGAAAATAGCTATCTACCAATTAACGAATTTACTATCGGTAAAGCCGTCTAAGGCTATAGGTAGTAGTAATAATATTAATAAAAGGGCGTCCTCGGCCCTAGTAATTTAAAGATAACTATAAAATATATAATTAAAATACGAAGATAAGCCCGACGAGGGACCGCCAATTATAGTATAGGAAGAGGGAGTAAGAGGGAGTTAGTACGAAAGGGGATAATAGAAAGGGTATTAATAATAAAGCTTACTCTCTTTCAATTTTCTCTCCCTTAATTCTCTTTCCTTAATTACATTTATTTAAATAAAAATATTAAATAAATCGCTAAACGCAATATTATTTTAAATAACGCTAACGTATGTTAATAGCTTCCCCTTTCCTTTTCCTTTACCCTAACTACTCATTATAATAATATTACTATTATTATTAGCATCTTCTTTATTTATTTTTATAAACCGCTCTATTAATTAAGGAGGCAGTATATAAACTGTCATCGAATCTATTTCAATTTCCCTCGTTTATTTACTAACCTTATTCAGGATAAAATCATAATATATATTATTATTATTTATAATAAAATATAATAACGGATTAATATTGTTATTATAACTTTTATATTTATATTCTAATTTATATATTTAAATACTAATAAATATTTTAAAATTACTAGCATATAATATACTTCCTAATATATTACTACTTACAATAATACTACTATTATAAATATTCCTAATAATACTCTTTCTAACATATAGCATTAATACTATTTCTACCTATATCGTCCGCACTACTTATACCGTCCGTAATTTATAACCGTTAAACGCATTTAATATTATAATTTCTAGTATTATTATATTCGAAATAAATTTCGGACCGGAGCCTGGTATCTTCGTTAATATTAATATTAGTAAAGAAAGCATCTCAATTACCGATGTATTAAAGAGAGAATTACTAAGCCTTAAAGGATTGTAAATATTTCGAACTAGTATTTTTAATATTAGAGCGGGCGGAATTAAAGTAAAAAACGTATCGGAAAGATAGAATGTCTAAATTATATTAAAATAGTAACGGTTAATTAGGAACTTCTAACGAATAAAAATAAATAATATTTTTTTAAAATCGAACGGTTTATATTTATGTTTCGGATCCTCGAATATATTTATTTAGTATAAATACATAACCCGCTTATGTATACTAGTCCATTAATTAATAAATTAAACGGTATATTTAATTATATAGAGTATAATTTTATTAAGAATTTATATTACTAAATAATCGTTATAAATAATGTACTAGAATCCGATTCATATTATATCTAATATATTATTAAATTTATTAATTATTAGTATCGGAATTTCATTATTCTTAGTCTATAAAATATTGATATTAATAATAACAATATAATTAACGAATAAAAGCAGTTTAATTTTATATAATTCTATTATATATATTATATTTACGGTAATTATAATATTAATATTAATAGTCTCGCTCTATTTAAGTTCTGGGACGATAAGGGTTATAAAAATTACTTAAAAAGAAATTATTCGAAAAAGAATATTAAGCGCGTAAATAAATGAATTAGTAAACAATAAAGAGAATAACCTCTTTATTAACTATTATTCCTACTTATTACGTAAAATTCATTTAAATTAGCGAATAGAATACCTTTATATTTTATTAACTTTAGTATTTATAATTATATTAAATATATTAATAAAAGGATTTTTATTAATATCGTCCTCCTCATTTATTTCTCCTACTTTTTCTTCCTCTTTATTTTTATTTTTTTCCTTATTTTCCTCCTCTTCTTTCTTTCCCTTTTTCTTTCCTTCTTCCCGCTCTTATTCCTCCCCTTCTTCCTCTCCCTCTTTCTCTCCCTCTTCCTACTCTTATTCTTACTCTTATTTTTATTCGTCCTCTCCCAATTTAATCGTAAAACGGATACTAAAAAATTTAATCGCTTCGTAAGAGGTACAATTAAATAAAATAACTTTCTTAAAGGGAATAATAATAGTAATTTTAATTTTAATTATAAATAGGATAACCTTTCTACCAAAAGTAGTTTTCGAAGGGTTAATAGTAGTAATACTATTCTTTTAAATCGAGGTTAAAGTTTTTAAAATAATTTTACGGGCGTTAAATAGTTCGACCGCGGTAATTTTCTTTTTAGGAATTAATTTTTTTAAAACAAGAGAAAGTTTAATAGAAATATTTTTAGGAATAAATTTCTTAAATACGGACTTTCTAAAAATAAGAGCGGGCTTAATAGGAGGATTCTTAAAAATAACCTTTTTAGGAGTAACCTTCTTAGGAGCGCCCTTTTTAGAAAGTTTAGCAGGATTAAAGATATTCTCTTTACCCTTACTCTTCGAAACGATAGCGGGAGTCCTGATAGCTTTAAAATCGGATTCGAATTCTAACGTTTTATAATTCCTTTTATATTACTATAGAGGGTTCTTTCTAGTAGTAGAAAGTAAAAATTATAAATTACTCGTATAATTTAATAATATAAGCAACTTCCACTAGCATTAATTATTAAAATATTATTAGTACGGCGCTTCCTTCTATAAGTAGTGATAGTAGTAGTAATAGTAGCGGCCTTAGGATTATTTTTCTTTATAGTAATACGAATTATAATAGTTTATAATAAGTAAATATAAATACGCGATATAAATAGCTTCGATTTGAAATATATTAATTAAATTAATTCGATTTATTAAATTTGCCAATATTAGGCACAACTGGCCAGATGATGGGGGTGCGAAGCGGAATAGGCGTTTGGCGGTGGGAATAGCATTTGTGGCAACCGCCCTAACGGGACCTAGCTGAAGACGTAGTGGGGCATGAACTGGGGCGGGCAGGTGGGGACTTGGCAAAGAAGTGGCAGGGGCAGCAGGTACCTGCTTCGCCTGTTTGTCTGCCTTTCTGTGTACCTGCCCACCTGCTATCTTTTGACCTCTGGACAGTAGGAGGCGCAACCTACATCTACTCCAGCTAGAACGTTGTCGCTGCCCCCGTAATAGAGAGGTCGATCGCACGACGCGCCCCATTCATATGAGCCTCCATCGGGACCGTCAAATGACGTTGATATCCCCGGAAGCTCCCACGGGCTTCGGGAGTCGGGACGGCCGGGCTCGAGCCGGGATGCCCCGCACCACCCCACATTCAGCTTCCAGGCCTCCTCGTCCGCGGCTCCTCGCCGACTTACAGGGCTGACAGATTTAAGCTCAGTCTCGTCCCATGTGAGATGGCCGTCAATCTCATACTGCTTACTTGTAGAGGTACCTATGTTTATTACTACTCAATGGCCGTTCTTCAGTCATATGGCGATTACTACACACTGGACCTGAGCTCTTGACACCGGCTAGTTGTTGACGTGATTTACCCAGCGGTCTAGACTTTAATATGAGTGAAACTATTTTGACCAGAACCTGGCAGACCTGGGTCCCGTCAGTGGTAGCAATAGCTGGCTTTCTTTCCTTCGCCGTTTCGATCGCTCTACGACAATAGTACGCGAATCTCGCTCGATGTCCTTGGGAACAGCGCCCGAAGATTTTGGACGTGTTCCTCCTCACCGTCCTCCTCGGCTCTCCTTTGCTCCGCCAGCTCGTCAGCCGACAACAACATTTCCTCCACATGCTCAAAATCCACGCAGAATCTTTCGGCTGCCTCCTCGGTCACATCGCTCGCCAGCTTTGAATCCTGAAGATTCTTGAGCTTCTCCGTCGCATCAATCAACGCCGATGGCAAGAAATCGTCGAGCTTCTGACTTGACTGTCGCAGTGCTTCAGGCTGAACCTCCTCTAGTGTCGCAACCTTTCCAACATCATCCTTCTTATGCATGTCCAGCCCAGCCAGCGCTTCAATGAGGGAGTCCAGACCGGACTCGGCCTTGAAGAGCTCGTACTGTGCAATGACCAACCGAGCCTTTTCCTCCTCAATCGTGGTCTGTATATCAGTGGCATATTTGCGAACAAAGGTGAAACCGGAGAGCGTTGTCCGTGCAGCCAAGAAGCAGTTGATGAGGAAAATGGATTTGGACGGCGGGCTGGCATTGTTGGCCATGTTGATGCAGCCAGCCATGAATGGGTCGAACGCCTCGGCCATGATGGACTCAAACTCTGCTTCCGGATCATCACCCGATGAGCTTAGTGACGTTTCGTACGTTTTCATGATTGCCGATAGCTGCTCCAACGCATCCGTGAGGAACTCGGGTGGCCGAAGCTCTGGTGGAGTATGCTGGAACTCGGTTTGAAGAGTGGCGACGTGGTCCCGAGCCAGAGATCGAAATTGGCGTAATGCTTCCGTTTCGAGGGTACCCATCGCTTCAACGAGAACCGACGTGGGGCCCACCAACCTGGAGAATGTGCTCTTATAAAAGTTGATGAGGTTCGCAAGTCTGAAGGCCAGGATGGTCTCCTCATTCGTCTGGATGACCTGTTCGACCCTCTGTCGTAGGATACGGACTGCACCGGACATGTCTCTATCTACTAGTTGGTTCAGGGCCGTAACAGGATCGAAGGCAGCCATTTCCTCCCCACCCTCGGCCACGAGCCGCCAGACTTCAGCCTCTCGGCCCACCTGGATGCCTTTGGCGATCTCGTCACCCTCGGATATGAACAGGACTTCGAGCGCCTCTCTTTCGCCCACTGCGGCCGAGTGAGACCAGGCGAGCATGTCCCCCACATATCTCAAGGGGTCATGGGCTACTAGCTCAATGGGCTTGATCGAAGGGTCTCCCTGTCCAGCAGCCGAACTGCCTGTCAAGGCAGTGTAGAAAGCCTCGGACAGGACGTGCTCGCGGGCTTCGGCGAAGAAGTCTAAACAGTTTTGGAAAAGAGTAGGTCTCTCAGCCAAAACGCGAAGAGCTCGGCGGATGGCCGAGCCAATTTGGGGGTTCTCAAGATTTAGCGATTTAAACTCCCTCTGGACCCATCGGTAAAGCTTCTGGAATCCGTGATTCAGGTTCCGTGTGACTTGCTCCATGATGCCCAGCCCTAGCGTCTGATCCTCAAAGCCCAAGAGAACCTCACAGTCCCGGCTGATCTTTTTGGCCTTGGCGAGGACTGAGAAAAAGAGGTCGTCTACGGGCTCCGAGGTCAAGGTCAAGGCATCAACTTCGTCCTGTGTGAGGATGAAGTGAGTCTTGAAGGTCGAGAGCAGCTCTTGCTTGCTTTCGACCTGCCGCTTCTGCGTCATGAGTTGTGAAGCCTCGCCCAAGGCAGATGAGGTGGATGCATGAGCTGCATCGATCTGGGTTTTCATATCGCTGTAGCTCTCGTTGAGCTTGCCGATGGTGTAGCCGATGCGTTTGAGTTGCTAAAAGTGCATCAGTGTGCGGCTCATTCGCCTGCGGTTGAGGAACACGAGTTATGTGTCACTGCGAACAACGAGAACACATACCTCGGCGACTTTGCCGAACTCATGAATGATCTCTCCATTGCTGTCGATGACCTCTTTCTGAAGATCCAACCGAAGCTTGCGACGGTTCTCTGCTACGTTCTGCAGCCCTCGCTCATCTAGCAAGAGAAGGGCCTCACGGAACTCGGTGTCGGCATACGAAGTGGACAGGACGCTGGCGATCTTGGAGGAAAGGGCACTCGTGCCCGCACTCTTGGTCGATGTTGGAGTCAAGGAGCCTGTTGGCGACAAGAGCTCAGAACTGTCTCGCGGCGATAGTACCAAAGACCGCACCGGGGGCGCGGATGTCGAGCCTGAGAGCATGATTCCGACTTATCATCAGCTGGAATTCTTGCCCAGTGTCCTGGGAGGTAGGTATCTGCTGATCTGTCACAATGACAGTAGTTATAGGAACGACTTGTGCCGTCGACTCAGGCTTCGAGGCACCCCGTACTGCCCGTGTATCCCGTGCGGATCTGTCGTCTGATGGGTTTATTTAGGAGCCTTGTAAATCCTGTGTCCTTCTTACCAGGTGTGATCTCAGTTTTTCGTCCGCAAGGTACTATGTTTCTGAATCCAAAGAACGTAGATATGTTAAAGGTACGCAGATGGATCCTCCTTTCGGAGCCCCTGAGCATGGAAAGTGGAATGTTTACCCGTCTGTTAGAGGCACAGTGTCCAAAAGGCACTGTATGTATGTACTTGTCAGTAAAGGCAAGGCGCTGGCTGATAAGCATTTGCACGTGTCCTATCGCGTTCACCGCCTGCCTGACACGCTCTAGCGTCGGGTGGGCATGTGAGACCCACCAAGCCCACGTCCCGTCGTCATTCTATGGCTACCCGACTAGGTAGCTACCGTCGCACCCCTCGCAACCGGCGTGTCCTTGTCACCTGGCCCCTCAGCAGCCCTCTCCCGACCGCCCAACTGCCTGGCGGCAGCCTGCTGCTCTACCCTCAACACCTCGCGCTCCAAGACACCTACCTACCTTTACACACATGAAAGACAGGACGAGAAAACTCCAAAACAGACAATTGCGACTCAACTCCCCGTTTGTTCAGGGCAGGTCCAGAACACACGCTTCACTGGCAAATCAACACCTACCTATACCAGCTAGCACCGGTCTGTCAAACGCCTATCCAGCCTCCATCTCAGCGACTTGACCACCAGAGAGCCGAGCACGCAGTCCTTCTCGAACCGAGCAAAGCGGCCCCCGAGGCACATCCTTCCTCGACTCGAACGCCGTCTCCGAAAGCCCCTGTCTCTACCAACCGCTGTCCGATATCTGGATGCTCACTCGCCTTTTCCCAACCGAGCCACCGTAATTCCGGACAGTCGCTCCAGTACTAGAACTAAAAGTTGGCTAACGAGTTCATGGCTGACGGCGTCATTGCCAGGCTCATGTCGGGTGGTCGTGGCAGTCGTGGCGCGCGCTCCTTCTATGAAGAGTTGCGCGGCCGCGACAATGCCTTTGATGTTGACGATCGTGCTGGGCTATTGGATGAAGAAAATCTTAATCAGCATTTTAATGACTACGATATTGAAAATGCAAAAGGGCTACGACTTGACGACAGTAGGGCCACTGTCGACGGCCGGATCCCACGAGGCCGAGCCCAAATGTCCGGCCGTCCACCACGTCCAGATGCTACCACACATTGGGGTGCCAACCACGATGACGACGCTGACAATGACGTTCCCGCCTCCCTGCTTGTTGAACATTATGATAGGGGAGCTGCTCCCTTGGGCTCGCCGGGGAAGCTGAGAAGCCAGCATGCAGGATCGCGTGCACATCCTGCTCCAGGATTGTCCAAGGGCCGTACGCATCAGCAAAGGCCACACGCCGACCAAGATCTTCAGCTCCCGCTGCATAGCAATGCGGCGCCTAGCTCCATTTTAACCGGTGCTATAACAGGCAACGCTAAGAAGATGGCCGAATGGAGATGGGCTAATATTACCAACCTTGACAGCTTCATGCAAGACGTTTACAACTACTACCGGGGGAGTGGGATGTGGTGTATTGTGGTCGAAAGGGTGCTTCACCTGATGTGAGTGGGCTTTGTCCCTCGCCCGTCTTCGGAGCAGAAAAGCTGGCCTCATGAGCAAATACTGACAAGAGCAACAGCAAAGTCGCCTTTGTAGCTTTCCTCTTGACATTTCTCTCCCAGTGCGTTGACTTTAAGAAGATTCCGAGCAACCAGAAGCTGTCTCAAGTCCTCGTTCCTCAGTGCACTCGGAATATGTCTGGGTTATGGAACATTGGTCTTTGGCTCTTTGCCTTCTATTTCATGTGGAAATCAATACAGTACATGCTCGACTTGCGCCGGCTGACGCATGTTCGGGACTTTTACATCCATCTGCTCAACATTCCCGATGAAGATATGCAGACCATCACATGGCAGGAGGTTGTAGCCAGGATAATGGTGCTCCGGGATCAGAACGTAAGGACGACTAGGACCATGACGCCGCAAAATCAGCGCTGGGTCCTTGGTAGCCAATCCAAGGAGAGGCTGGACGCTTCCGACATTGCGAATCGACTGATGAGACGAGAGAACTACATGA
Organism: Neurospora sp. LNF1-1; assembly: GCA_009805225.1. Classification (NCBI taxonomy): domain Eukaryota; kingdom Fungi; phylum Ascomycota; class Sordariomycetes; order Sordariales; family Sordariaceae; genus Neurospora; species Neurospora sp. LNF1-1. Next base: position 229,047 of record RAOM01000036.1, read on the forward strand.
TTGCCATGATAAACAAGGATATACTCGACTTGACGATCCCTTTGCCGATTCTTCGCAACCGTCAGCTTCTTTCACAGACGCTCGAATGGACTTTGATGTTCAGCATTCTCGACTTTGTCTTTGACCCCAAGGGTCAAGTAAACCAGGAATTTCTCAGGTCCGACCGCAGGGGCGTCCTCAGCGCCAAACTTCGGAGCCGTTTCATCTTCGCAGGTGTTATGATCCTCATACTGTCGCCTTTCGTGGCAGGCTACCTCATCATCGTGTATTTCTTGGAATACTACAATGTACGTCGACTTGGGCTTGATTCTGTGGTGGAGATGCCATCACTGACACTGTTTTCTAGGAAATTCAAAAGAACCCGTCGATATTGTCTGCGCGAAGCTACACACCTCTTGCGGAATGGAAGTTTAGAGAGTTCAACGAGCTTCCTCACCTGTTTAAGAGACGACTGGACATGTCTCACCCCTTTGCCAGCCACTACATCGATCAGTTTCCCAAAGCCAAGACGTCAATGGTGGCCAAGACTGTGTCCTTTATAGCCGGCTCGATTGCTACGATCCTTGCGTTGATATCTGTTTTCGACCCGGAAATGTTCCTCGGCTTCGAAATCACGCACGATCGCACCGTGCTCTTTTATACGGCTGTTTTTGGAGCTATATGGAGTGTAGCTCGCGGGAGTGTGTCCGAGGATAACGCGGTATTCGATCCCGAGTACGCGCTTGGCAATGTGGTGGAATATACGCATTACCAGCCGGAGCACTGGAAAGACCGGTGGCATAGTGCTGACGTGAAGGCCGAGTTCGAGGAGCTTTACAAGTTGAAACTGGTCATCTTTGTTGAAGAGATTCTCAGCATCTTGACAACTCCCTTTGTCCTGTTTTTCAGCCTTCCTAAGTCAGCCGATCAGATTATAGACTTCTTCCGTGAATTCACAATTCACGTGGACGGTCTTGGCTACGTGTGCTACTTTGCCGAGTTTGACTTTAAACAAGGCTCCAAAAATCAAACGTCGGCGGCGGCGACCACAGGCGAAGGAGATGTACGAGATGACTATTACTCTACGAAGCATGGCAAGATGGAGGCGTCCATGTATGGATTTATCAACAATTATGCTCGAAACCCAAAACACATCCCACCTGCGATGCGCCAACAATTTCACTTACCGCCGGTCTTCCCCGGCATAACTTCGCCAACGTTGGCAGGTGATTTGGCAGCTTCACGGATGGGCCGCAGCCAGCGAGCAAGGAGTAAAGGTCCCGTCCCTTCGCGTACGCCGCGGCCTGGGACGGTAGTTGCAGAGCCTTCGCCTATGGCATCCATCCTCTTGGATCCGCGCCATCAGCCAACCCTGCCGAACAACATGAGCTTTGTCAACACGGGACGCCAGTTCCGAGGGGGTAATCAGGGTGAGGGTCACATGATGGGAGGATCGATGGAGGAGGATGGTAAAGGTGCTGCACGCAACGGTCAGCAAACGCACGACGCCGAGTCGGAAGATAGCAGGGCAGGGCTGGATGAATCAGCATGGCAGGTATCGCCAACCAACGATTTAAGCAGAGAGAACAGCGGGCGGGGCCTGGACTCGGTTGTTGGTGAGGAAGCGGGAAATGGGGCTGGGGTGGTACACATGCTCTACCAGTTCAACCAGGCGCATTTGAATAGGAGGCTTGGGGGTGTGAGATGAAACGATCAAGACTTCAGGTCGCGGGCCGGGGGATTGGATAGAGGAAAGAGGAGGAATCACGAAACGAACATATGATATCTGTCAGGCACTTTGGCATGACACTGGAGAAAAGCGTTAGGAATACCGGGTACTGTAGCATACTCGATTTTGCAGCAGTGTTGAGTTCCCATTGCCGATCTTTATATCGGCAGCTTTTTGGCGACAGAGTGGCGCGACTATGGTAGATGTAAGCACCGGGCTATGGTTGAATTGGGAAATAAGATACAGTACATACACAGCAAAGTACGTACCTCATCCGATAATCAGATCTGATAAGAAAATCGGGATCTGATAACGGTTAGATGGCCCTGGACGCCGGCTGTGAGCCTGTGACAGCTGCAACCCATCAAGGTGCATACATACATGGCCGTCTGTGCACGGCATTCGTGGGTAGCTATCGAGCCATTATGACGGCGCGAAGGCATCCCCGACTCGCGAGATCCAATTCAGCGCCGGTACCTTGGACGCACATTTCAGCTTTTTGCAAATTGCCATGCATGTATCCCCACCATCCCCTCCGATGACCGGTGGCATACCGGGCTGCACATGGCTATAAAGGATGGATGGAGTGTTTGGCAAGGTACTTATCGAGCCCTTGACAGAAAGAATAAAATCAAGCTCGCAATCAACGATCCGGCCTTGGGCAAGGTTGTTTGATTGGCTGATGGGCCTCGGGACTTTTGATCTGATAAGCCCGGTAGGTTGGGGGGGGCTCGGGGGGAAAAAAAGGCAAAGCGAAGCCGCTAGCGGAGACGGACGCAGCGCGAACAATCCCCTCAACCATTGCGGGGTTGCTTGACAGCGTACACAGTACCTCATGTGCTTGGAATAGCAATGAAGCTGGGAATGGAGGCCCGAGTGAGGATGTGAGTAAATGTTGGTTGACGCGAGTAGGTTTCTTGATAGTTGTAATCCAGTAGATACGATGTCTTCCTCTCAGTGCCTTATTGAGATTGCAATGGTCGATTGTATGGAAGCATGTGTGAATCGTTGCACATCACAGGAAAGTTGTATTCAAGGTTCCCCGGCCTCCGATTGCTCCAGCGGCCCCGTCGAGTGCGCTGCTATTGGAGGTGTCGGGTCGGTCCAGGTTGCGATCCACGCCAGCCAGACACGAGAACCGACGCCCGCAGAACCCGTCCCGCACCCACACTTAGGAACCTGAAGGCCACCTCAGTGGGAAGCTCTGCCGCGGACCGTGGGCGTGTCTGTCAAGCTGCGGTGCCAAGCCCATATTTTTTTGCTGCAAGGCCGTGCCGACTACTTACGGGTCGGGATATTTGATAAAAACTGACGCCTCATCCGTCCATCCTCCCCAAAAATCCCGTCCTTGCTTGAACCGCCACCAGACGCCCCTCCGCTCCCCCTCCTCCGTTCCGCGCCCTCCGTTGCGACGACACCCAACGCCCGAAACCGACGACAATACTCTTGGCCGACACAATCGATTCCTTTGGTGTGAAGTTCGATTGTACACAGGCTTCGACCCCGGTGTTGCGCAAAAAGGCTAGAACCAGGTCCCAGGCCGAGGAAATAGAGCAGCTACATAGCTACATTGTATCGCAGCCGCCGTTTGCATTGCGTCACCTCGCTGCCGCCCTTCACAACCGCTCGGTCTCTGTGGAATACACCTGTATCGCGCCCGTCGCGGACCCTCCATCTCTACCTTGCCGTCTCTTCCAAGGACGGTCCCAGGAGCCTTTCAAGCTGGCTCTTAGCGCAGGAGCATCGGAGGCTGTGGCTTCCAAAATGACCCAGCCAAACGTTATCGACGAGGACGATTACGAGTACGTGGCGGCCACTTATGAAACAACATGGCGAACAACTCGGGGCCCGCTGACACTGCATCTTGCCATATAGCTATGAGTCGCTCCCGCCCAACTTCTCCCTCATCCAGAACATGGCTGCCGGCGCCTTTGCTGGTATCGCCGAGCACTGCGCCAGTATGTTCCCCCCAGAGCCGATGCGTTCGATCGCCGACTATCTGGCTAACTGATTCTCCCATAGTGTATCCCATCGATGCTGTTAAGGTGGGCGAACGGTCCCTTCTTGGTTCATACGCGAGACCTCAGCAAGTCACTGACTGACTGTCTTTGAATTCCCTCAGACCCGTATGCAGATTGTGAACTCGAACCCTTCCGCGGTCTACAATGGCGTCATCCAGAGCACCTATCGAATTGCTTCGACCGAGGGCATCTTCAGCTTGTGGCGCGGCATGTCCAGCGTCATTGCCGGAGCCGGTTAGTTCGCCCCTCCGTCTCTTTGGCTCTCATGGCAACCAGCTAATGCCAATTTGTTAGGCCCTGCGCACGCCGTTTACTTTGCGACTTACGAAGCTGTCAAGCACTTGATGGGCGGTAACAAGGTTGGCGAGCATCATTTCCTCGCTGCTGCCACTAGCGGTGCTTGCGCGACAATCGCCAGTGATGCCCTAATGAACCCCTTTGACGGTATACCCACCCATATATGCATATACACTTGCGGAACTATACGCGCAAGAAGGAAAAAAAGTCTAACGCAGTCACAACACAGTGATCAAACAGCGCATGCAAATCCAGAACTCGGCCAAGATGTACCGCTCCATGCTTGACTGCGCCAAGTATGTTTACCGGAACGAGGGTCTCGGGGCTTTCTACGTCTCCTACCCCACCACGCTTTCTATGACCGTCCCTTTCACCGCGCTTCAGTTCCTCGCCTATGAGTCGATATCGACCTCGATGAACCCCACCAAGAAATACGACCCAGCGACACACTGCCTTGCTGGCGCTGTGGCTGGTGGTTTCGCGGCCGCGCTTACAACGCCTATGGATGTGATTAAGACCATGCTGCAAACCCGGGGCGCGGCTCAGGACGCCGAGGTCAGGGCCGTGAGCGGCTTTGTGGCGGGGTGTAAGCTGCTGTACAGGAGAGAGGGTGTCAAGGGCTTCTTCAAGGGCCTGAAGCCCAGAGTGTTGACCACCATGCCTAGCACGGCCATCTGCTGGTCGGCGTATGAGGCGTCCAAGTACGTTCTCCCCGCTTTTGCAATTAAAGTGCCAAAACTGCCCCAACACGCTGCTAACACATGGGATGTGCCAGGGCCTATTTCATTCACCAAAACAGCCAGTCATGAACTGCGACTGACCTACGGAGGGGAGGCCTGTTGATAAGGTGAGTGCACCTGTCTGCAAACTTTCTTGTATTTCTCTCACTTCTCAGCATATCGCCGCTGTGTTTGCTAGTGTTAACTCGCTTGCTGCAGCCAGGATCACCAAAATCCGAAACCTCCAGATGTGCATGCACGGCGTTAGAGGAGAAAAAGAAAGGCATCGCCTCATTTCCAGCGTATGGAGCCCATCAGGCGCGAGGCGGGGGAAGCCCAACACCACTCGAACATGCTCACCTGCGGGAGATTAAATGTCCATTTATTCGCCCTTGGCGTCCGTCTGGGAACGGGCAATGCCAGGGCGCGTTGGTTACGAGGGCGCATTGCGGAACGGGGTACTTGGAGGCTGGATGGGCAAAAAGAGTCTTTCAACCCGGCCAGGAACAATGGGGTTTTGGCGCAATACCAGCGACGATTACGATACAAGGCAAAAACAAGCAACACAAAATCCGACCCATGTACGTAATATAGCTTTGTTGCCTTGTCTTCTTTTTTTATATTGCTCGCATAAATTGTTCCCGAGGGTTCCTTAGTTCACCCACAAAGCCATGGATGGGGTTTACCGAACCATGGAGATGCAGGCTATCGGTGCGTTCTGGTAGCGTGGTTGGTGTGGGAAAAGCAAAACCCTGTTGGGCTGCTGGTCTGTCCTTCGTCTTGGGCAACCTGATTGCACTTGTATATGATGGCGAGGTAAGGTGGAGTCAGGGTAGCTGTGTGTAAAAACCAGTACCTAGGTCTTCACGGTGTTCATACCTTCTTATCGTTTGTATACCACATATGTATCATACCTTACGCTGTATACGAAGACAACCATGTTTCACATTTGGCCAAGTTTACTCTGGCTGGAATTATGAACAATAACTACTGTGTATTCTCCTCCCGTTCATTCGTCCTGTCATTCCTTTGAAGAGAAACCGCAGCTTAACACCCAAACTCCCTAATCAAAGCTTCCCAACCCTCAAGATTCAAATGTGTCGCGCGCCAGACACCGTAACCAAGGACAACATGGCCTTCCACAAGCTTTTGGTATCCGCCCATGCACCCCGATGCTTAGCCACCAAACGGAAAACCTCCGGGAAACCCGCCACTCCCATACTGAAATCGGAATCCGCCTCCCGGTCCGCCCTGTTGGAACATGAACGGATTCCCACCCTGCCCGCCGAAGGGGTGTCCTCCCTGCTGCCCCTCGTGCGAGTTTGGATCGTCACCTCTGTCGAACCGTGCTCGTAGCTCGGGGTCGCTCAGTACCTCGTACGCCTCGTTTATCTGAGCCATCTTCTTCTCGGCCGCCTCCTTGGTCAACCCTTGCTTGGCTGCCTTGTCTGGGTGGTGAAGCTTGGAGAGCTTGCGGTAGGCCGACTTGATCTGTCTCTCATCCGCGTCGCGGGAGACGCCCAGGACCTTGTAGTAGTCCTTCGTCTTGGAGCGTTTGAGTGCGATCTGCGCCTTCTGGATGAGGGGGTTGATGAGGTCTGATTTGGCAGGGTGTTCCTCTAGGGCCTTCTGAAGGGTCGCGATGGCGGCGTCGTACTCTTCTGCCGCCATCTGAACTTGCGATTGGTGGAGGAGGGCATAGAGGGCAGTGGGATTGATGGCTAGCGACTCGGCGCAGTAGATGGAGGCTTTCTTGCTGTTGGACTGGTGAAAGGGAGCTGGTGTTAGATGCTTTGTTCCATCCTGTTGTTGGTTTGGGGGACCGCTTGAGAAGTCGACTTACTTCAAAGTATGCCTGGCACGCCAGTTCTACTAGTTGTCCTACCAATGCATTGCCCGCGGACTTTGGAATTGTCCCGTCCGCCCGAAGTTTCTCGACTTGGCTCTTGACCTCCTGAATGAGGCCTTCCCCTTCTTGGTTCGGAACCAGGTTCTTCACGGCCGTCATTGGTTGTTTCTTGTCCAACGCCTTGATCGCTTTCTGGACCATCTTGTCCGTCATCTTCTCTTCCTTCAACAACCTTGCGCATACCTTGCTGTCCGGATCGGAATGTAGACATTTCCTGATGGCTGTCAACCCCCCTTGTAGATCGCCGAGGGCGTAGAAGGAAATGGCCGAGATTTTGAGGTGCGGGGTTGTGTCGCCAGGCTTCATTTGCAAGATGTGTTGTAGGTCGCTCATGCCCATCTCCAAGTCACCTCGCTCGAATAAACACTTGGATCGTAACTCGCGCAGCGCAACAGCCCGGTTGGCAACCATGATGGCGGCTCCGGCTTGCGTAACACATTCCTCCCAGTCTCCGGTGGCTGCTGCCTTCTCGGCGAGGCCGGCGGCAATAGCGGCATCCTCCAGCGCAGCTAGTTCGTCCGCCTTCCTTGCCTTCTCGTAGTGCTCCCTTGCGGCGTCCCAGTCGGCGCTGCGCGCCTTCAACTTTCCCAGCTGGATGTGGGCACCTTCGAAACCAGGTTTGAGCGCGAGCACCTTGTTGAAGTCATCGGTCGCTTGCGAGGTGCGGCCGAGCGAAAGGTAGGTGGTAGCGCGTTTGAAGAAGGTCAGGTAGTTGGAGGGGTCGCGAGCAATGGCAGCATCATAGTAGACGAGCGCATCGTTGGTCTCCCCTTTTGAGAGATGGCTTTGCGCCGAAGCGAGGAGGTTGGATAAGGGCAGGTCGGAGGGTATCTCGGCTGGAGAAAGGCCGTTCACGATGGAAGCGGCCGCAACGGCAAGGGCTGATAGCCGGACCAACATCTTGGACGATGGGGAAGGTCGTAAGCCGATCGTCCACTGAACTCGATACGCAGAGGCTGGGTTATCTAATCGTTATTAGGGATCGTAAAGACTGGAGTAAGAAATGGCCACGATCAGGTTTGCGTTCAAGAGGATTAAAGTTTAAAAGACCCAAAGATTGACAGGGTGAAGAGTGAATGAATGGCGATATGGACTGCAACAAAGAAATGAATGGAGGTTGATGGAGCCAAGTTGTCCTTTGGCGGATGTGTAGGGGCTAACAGCGGTAGCGGCACGGGTAGTAGTATATGTACGTACCTCGCTACGACGCCAAGGGTATGCAATGGAAGATGAGACTCCTTCTACCACATTCGGGTGGCCAGATGCTTGAGTACAGTCCAGGTACTTCTCCACCTGGTACCCTTGTGCCTGACGCTCATGTTAGTGACACTTACTATCCCTTCTACCTAGGCATCACATAATAGCTGAAGCAGAGGTAAAATACCCACATATGATTCTATACCAATTTCATGGCAAACCCGAGGTCCTTTTGAGGTAGAATAGCTGTCCAGACGGCTTGCATCTTTCAAGGAACCCCCGGCCTAAGGCACTCGAGGGGGAATGATGCCCTTACGGTGGCTTGGAACCAGAATGTATTGACTTGTCGAGTCTTTAAAGTCGACTCTCAACCACTACCTATTCACGGTCTATTCCATGGCATGACGACCACGTATTCCGCGAGGTGTCACCGAACTCGCTTCATCCATCATCGATTCAGATGCTGCTTCGGCCTGTTCGGGGCTTATGCGGATTGTTTGGCACGCGCTCGCCGTTGTTCAGAAGTAGATCGCCCGTTCTATTTGCTGTAATCATCGAGTCACGTCGCCATACCAACACACCTGTCTAGCTACACAACTACTGTGAATTTTCATAATAACGACCTGAAAACACATTTGGAGCTACACCGCAGAGGAAGTGCCACCATGTTTGGAGGGAAAGCCGGTAATTATGAACGGCATCGAGGGATCCAAATGCACATTTTGGCGAAAAACTCCAAGCTACCCATAGACTGAAGATTAGAAGAGCACCTACATAACAATGACAAACATGTACTCTCTTGAGACTCGAATATCATATCACCCCCGGATCCCCATCCTTTCCCTCTTGCCGTCCCCACCGCCACAGTTCCACTACCTTGGCAGCTACCAGGAGAGTATCTCAAAGACAAGAAAGCAGTGAATTCACAGTATCCCTATGCGCAAAAAGAACGAAAGAAAAGGAAAAGCGAGGACAAAGCCACGGTTACCAACCATCCTTGCTCTATGTCAACGTTAAAGTTGTGATGCCCTACAACCCGCCCAAGCATGCTCAAGCTGGTCTGTTGATCAACGACTGGGATCAACGGAAGACGTCTAGGCAAGCTGACACTATGAAGAGCTCTTCGGATATTCACCAGGGATATGAAGGTTGGAGATGGTTGGAACGCTGTCATTGCGCATCCCTTCAATATTTTGGCGTGTTCGATCCTGGAAAACGTCACCGCCACTGTTACTGTCCATCTGCCCGACCACAACTGTTCTTGGCATTGCATGGCTGGGATGTTGAGCACTCGCAGATGCGATACCGTTGTGCATGCCACTCTTATCCTCCGGTGAGGACACTGCCTGCTGTGCACCCATGGAGGCTGGGAAATCTCTGATATCAGAATCTACCCATCGTTGGCCGTGACGAACGTTTTGCTCATCCGCGTCATGGTTCCGTCTAACAAGTAATGTCATATCGGGATTACTGATTCGACGATTATCAGTTTGTTCGCTATGTCCCCGGAGAATGGCACCATCGCCTTGGTTTCCAACAGTATAGGGCATTGAGAGGGATTGGCCGTCAATGTCGTTGTGGACACCATGAACTTGATTCCGGTTTGGGTTGGCATAAGTGTAATCGCCCTGGTGTGCTGTAAGAGTGGCCCCTTCGCAATCCGGTGGATTCGGTTCCCGTGTTCTATCGTGTTGCTCTATGGCGCTTCCTGGCAATGTGGTGGTAGCTGCGGTGGCATCGACAGTGCCGTTCTCGTCGTTTCCGGAACTCACACTAAGCGGGGAAACGGGAACCTGTAAGCGTCTTTGTGCATTTACCTGGAGATCAGATGGGAATCGCCCACCTGAAGGACGTCGCGGCAGAGCGTCTTGCCTTGGCGGCTGGTTGACATATGCCACGTTTGCAGAAAAGGGAGGCTCCTCGTCGTCATTGACTCCATCGCTACTGATGGAAGACCGCTGGGAGGACCTGCTGTAGCTTCTTCCATGGCCGCGAAGGAAATTGGTGCGTTCTTCCGGGGTCCGCTCAGTAAGCATCTTGATGTCCTCATACCATGCCATCATCGTATCATGGCTTTCGGCGCGGAATACCCACGTATGGCCACGGTGCATTGTTCCGGTTTGGCGTCCTTTAAGAATGAATTTGTTGGACGAGCTGCCCTCGGTGGAATGAGATCCAAGCTTTTGCTCAGGAAGGTAGAGGGACATGACCGGCCCTTGTCCCTTATCGGCAGACTTGAACTCGTGTAGGTGGGTAGGCGAGAGTACATACCTGCTATGTTAGCAAGAGAACAGAATATTCACTGCCGGATAGAGCCTTGAGATGATGGCTCGGATACTTACCATCCTGCTGAATAGCTTTTTAAATACTTGCTTTTGCGCTCCAAAAGGCCCGCTCGGATTTCCTGACAAGCGTGGTGATCACGACCGGGATAGTGAATGAACTCGGCCGATCGCATGGGCACGTCCGGATCGACGAACTGTTCATCTTTTCGAATAAAGGAGTTCCATTCGGTGTCCTTGGGCATGGAAATTGGACCAATTCGAAGCTCTTCAATAGCACTGTAAGCGACATCCGACTCTCTCTTGAGAATACCAGCATAAGCGTTGTAGGATTTTTGTATCTCGCCAATGACGATGGACTCAAGCTCCCGTCCTGAACTCTCGAGGTTCAGGTAAGCCTTTGGGAGCGGCAGTTAGCGGTGAATAGGCATCTTCCTGCAAGCCACGTGGTGAGAAGTGCGTACCTGATGCAAATAGTTCTCTTCGTCAATCTGCCTTTCCAGCTGGCGATCCACTGCTAGGCGCAAGAGATAGGGATCTTCTTTGCCTGTTGTAAGAGCTGGGTCGAGTTCGGTCTTGCCAAGGATTTCCTGAAGACTGTTCACAGCTCTTCGAGTGGCCTCCATTTCCTTGTCAACCGAGTTTTTGAAATCGCCAGACAGGTTTTTGATTTCCTTGATCTTCTGATGTAGGTCACTCCGTAAACCAGTGAGTGCTAGGATAACATCCTCTTCAATCTCGCGTGCTTTATTGGACTCGGCAATGGCTTGCTTGTTGTAGTTTCGCAGAACCTGGAGGGCATCGTCAAGCCCCCCATCTGAGAGAAACCCTGGGGGAGTCGACGTATTATTCAGCACATTCCCCAACCTAATGAGCGATTTAGAACGGTGCTCATAGTGTGTCTGGATCTCCTTGAAAAAGGTAATAAGGTCCTTGAGAATCTTTCGCCATGCTAACAAACAGAAAGAGGAGAGTTAGACGCGGACATTGGAAACAGACGGGTATGGATTCGTACCTTGGAATCGGTTGGCAAGGACGTCGGTGGGACTGCCTGCCGTGGGGACCGGGCAGTAAAAGGCACTGTTCATCTCTTCTTGGTCGGGATTCGGTTGAAGTGCCAAACTCCTAACACTCCCCGCTTTCATACTGCGACGGCTGCCGCTCCGCTTGAGGCTTCCACTACGTCTAAGAGACGCCTTCTTCTTGAGAGTGTTGCTGCGGGAAATTGAGGCAGTCCCATCTCCGCTGAGACCGTTTACGGAACCGGCGTAAGAGTTCGTTCGGTACATGGTGCTGTGAGGTCGCGTGCCGTCGACGATCGAGCTTCCTCGTCGACCGGCATCCCATTCCTCGTTAAATCTGGCTGAGTGAGGAGAGGCGGCCATGTGGTCACGACCAGATTGCGGTAGGTGAGTATTGGCCAGGGTGTTGGATATGGTCTCAGCATCGGAGCCAGCGGCATAGTATTGTGGTTGTTGTGGTGGTGAGTGTTGTTGTTGATGCTGCTGTTCATGGATAGGTTGCTGCTGGTCGGGAAAGTAACTGTGTCCGCGATCAAAGTTCATGTTGGGGGAGGGGGCCCCGACTGGAGATCTAGCGGTCATCATGGCGAGTGTCGGCGCGGGCCGCAGGACACCTCACCTGGCACTGGGACAAGGACAGAGAGTAGGCTCGGGAGTTGGGGAGGTAAAGTGGCTGGTTGGGTCGTGGTAGCGGTAGCGGTAGCGGAAGCGGTCGACTAGGATATCTAGTCCGCAGACCTTGGGCTGTACGAAAGGACGAGAAGGCGGAGCGGCAATAGGTTTTGGAGAAAGGCAGCGTAAAGGCAGCTTGGATGGACGCGCGCGGGTGTTAACCTGGATATGTTTGGATGATGAGGCGGGAGCAGGAGCAGTGAGCAAACCGAGTCGGGCGATCCAGGACTGGAAATTGGAAATGAGATATTGCTACCGCTACCTATGAGGTCGCGACTGGACGGGAACACAATGACTGCGCATCCGAAACTAGAGGTAGTACCTGGGAAATGCGTGGGCGCGCGGAAAGTGCTGGTTGTAGAGGTAGCGAGGCAGTTTTAGAGGAAGAAGGCGAGCAGGGAAAGTGGTAATGTTGTTTGGTGCCTTGGGCCGTCTGGGACCTGGGCAGCTGGGGCAATGATGTCGTCGTCACCGGGGGCAGGGCAGCAACAAAGAACGCTGGGCAGGGTCTGGGCTAATTGTGCTGCTGTAGCGTGCGCTATTCCGGGCATATGATGGAGCTGTTGATCGGCCCCCGCAAATTACGGACCGGGGCTGCTCCTAGACTGCAGCTTCAGATGAAGTGACCCCACTCAACAGTACACCACTTGAGTTTATTTTTTAACCCTTTTTTCTTGTTTTGTCCTTTTTTCTCACTGGAGTGCTTGGAGTTCCTCAAGCAAAGAAGGGCAGTCCTAGAAGTAACCTGTGAAAGGTGATGTTGGCCTGGTAGGTAAGCCCGGGTGGCATAGCAGAAAGACATAAAACGAGCGAGCCCCTTTCAGCACGAGACGGGAGCTGGTGGTTCCAAATTGCAGGTTTTAGTTGTCATATCACAAGACCATGATAGACACGACGGCCAGAGCAGCCCATAGCTAACCCATTACATCACAGAGCGAACACGACGTCGAGCTTCATGAGCCAGGTGAGCATGTTACCTGTCACACCAGGCACTGTCCTACATAGCTCTATAGGTAGAGGTAGGTAACCTCGTAGCCTACCTACCGTGAACCAGCCGCAACCAGACGCTTCACATTAACCCGTGGCCTTGTTCGGGACGGGATTGGCCTAAAAGCGTCTCGATCGAGGTCCAAGGTGATCCAAGGTTTGCCAGATTGGGCAATCTCACTGCAAGTCAAAGTGCACGTTGAAGCGCGAAGGTGGCCGTTCTTTGTGCCACAATCCGCCGGCGGATGACGTATTGCGGCCTTGGTTTTGCACCCTCTTGAGTCTTTTCAAAACCTCAAGGTCCCGGATTTGATCATTGTCTGGGCATGGCAGGTCCAAATACGACCAATTGCGTCACTGGGAACAAACTGAGCAGCCGAGGGCGCTGAAATGCCAAGCCGCGTACCTGGTTTGATCACATTCTTACAACTTGAAGTAGGTAGTCAAACAGGAAAGATGGAAGGTTGTGTTTTCTTATTCGCATATTTACTATAAACCGTTCCCCAAAACATCGTATAGGTAGATGCCAAGAGTCCACCTTGTGAGCTATCTGGATTTCTTCCTACTATGAGACACCAAGTCCAATCAAGCGACGCCATTCAAAGCTCCAGATCCCGCCTGGCGTTCATATTAACTAAGCCTTTGTGGGGTATCTTACTCAGGAGCAAGTGGCGGCATCTATCAATGATGACTCTAATGGCCACGCAGTACATTCCACCGAGCTTGTCATGGTGTCGTCCTGTCAAGGATCTGCCGTTCCAGACTCCCGGTAGGGCTCTTCATCCGAGACGGCCCGCAGCCCTATCTAGTGTGCAGGGCATGTCCACTTTCATGTGTAGCGGCGCCCAGCCGAGCTTCTAACGATCGGGTTTGGGAAAGCAGAATCATACGTAGATCTTCCGGCTCGCATGGCATAGGAATTACGTGTAGTACGCCGCCCATGTAGCCCGTCTCCCCTTCTGTGGTCGGTCCGGGTCTCGCAAAGCCGAAGCTTGACACTTTGCCGCCGTCTCAGCGGTGCTGGCTACGGGTCGTGTTTCTTGGAATGCCGTACGCAGAATTAGGTACCACTCTGAGCCTATGTTGTTAAAATGGTCTCTCGCCATGTCGATGGATGGCAGTTGGATCAGGTTGCCTCTCTAGAAACAACCCCGACGTCGGCGGAGGAGTCTCCCTAGTCCATGTCCAGGCGGAGCAATCCCCAACATCCTCCACCAGTTCTCCAGCTCGCTCCACTGGGTGGCCATGTCGGCGATTGGCTGGCGTGTGAATTATTGCCCAAGGGTTGGTACAATACAATACTGGTTTGTTTGTTAGTTTGGTTCTTCGGCCATGGGTTGAACAG